>JARWCS010350628.1:0-11085 GCA_034783895.1 Geukensia demissa
CCGACGACGACGCAAGACGACGGATAGTGATCCCTATATGTCGCCTCCGCTGAAGCGGGCAGGCGACACAATAAAGATACTAGCATACTTTTTTCCATTTTTTAAATGTAGTTCTAATTTCTTATCTGGAGTTACACTGAGATTACTACTAACAACCATACAACCTTCTGTGACAATGATTCTTAAAGGTTAAAATGTCTTGCTAGACAGCATTCCTTATTTGTATTCACAAATATAAAAAAATATTATATTTGAATACAATTGACATGAGGTGTGTCATCTGTGAAGCAGGAACTGCTTACCTTCTGTTGAGAATTATGTCAAGAATGTCGTCGCGGGACTTAATGCACTTTTAATTTGCCCTATTGTATTGTCAACATCGTATATAGTCTATGATGTTAGCTTGGGTGGAAGTAAGTCGTTTTTAAATGGTAGAAAATGTTCAGTAGTCTTTACAATCCTCAACCCACACACCTTCTAAAGCATCGGAGTTCACATTTCTGTCTAGTGACAAACATTTCTGAATGCAGGACATAAGAATCATAACTATCTGGAGACCATTTAAAAGAAAGTATATGAAATATATCTCAGGAAGATACAATCCTCATATTACTCAAGTTTAAAAAAAAAAATATTCAAAAGCCAAATTTAACTCGATGTAAAGTGCTTTTCTGGACCATTTCCATGTTAACTTTTAACATTTTTGAAACAATGAAACATGTTTGATTGGAGTTTAATGCCACTTTCAACAGTATTTCAGTCATATCACAGTGGTCAGTTTTACTAGTGGAGGAAGCCGGAATGCCCGGAGAGAACCACCGACCTTGGGCAGGTAACTGACAAACCTTATCACATGTGATGCAAGTTAAACTCAACCCGTTTTTGTATAGTACAAAGTCAGTCAAAAATTCACGTTGTATAGGTGATAGGCTACAGTGATCTGTACTGCAAGTTGAATCAACTTGACCAAGACCACTCAGGTCCCCCTCATTTTCATGGCTAATTGGCTACATAAACATTTGTAAAATATGTGATATTTAAATTTATGTTCATCTAACAATCAGACATTGCAAGCCTACACTATGCATTGTAGGTCAAAATGTTGTAATTGATGGGTGCATGCCAGTTAAACTCAAGTCATCTGACCCACCTTGACCTCAATATTAGGGTTGATTGAAGTGTAACACTTATATCTTTGCATTTACCTCCATCAAACCAAATAGGAAAAATTCATAGAGTAGTTTTCTCCTGGTAAATAAACACATTAATGTGTCAGTTTTTCTGATACAAACCATATACTAAAATGATGGACTGACACTCACAAAATTATGTAGTTTAAGTAATTTTTAGTACCCCGGTAAATGATAACAGGTTGTTTATTTTGTATATCAATCCATTAGAGTAGTCTTCTTCCAAGACATAGCTGTGGTCAACACATGTTTGTTACCAGTTCATTTTACTCATTCTTTGTTTCTGTGTGGTTTTTCCTGTGCGTCTGTTTTGATTTTTCTTTTTAAGGCGTTCTAATCTTGTTGAAAGGTCTGTCTGTTACATGGGATTACTACATTGTGTAATCTTTAGCTCCAACTGTATTCTAATTAGAATTATCCAAACCTTACAGTAATCCATGATTAAATTAATTCAATTTGGGTATTTCACTGGTCATTTAACATTTACACTCAATTTTATAGTCAGTGTAATTTCGAGCTTGTCATCCAGTCTTGTTTCGGGCCTTGTTGCGATCACTAGATTTAAATTTTTTTTATATCTGCTTGGTGACATGTGGAGTGTTCTCATTGACACTCGTGTCATACCTTTACTTTAAATAAATAAAATGGTTTCTGTTAAAAATTTGGCACCCAATCAGTTTTAAATATCTGAAAATTATTGGTATATTCCTTATTTTTTTAACTAAAAATACTTATATTTTAAATGAAATATGCAAAACAGGCAAATGATAAATTTTTTTTCATGACTATGCATTTGAAAATGGGCAAACTAGGAACTCTGAAAGTGGCAATTTAAACTCTGCAAAGTGGAAATGGCATTTTGGTTTTCAGCGATTCGAAACTCTACCAATTTCATGTGGCAGAGGATTCAGTATTTCTGGCATGACTTTACAAGACAGTTCTTACGTAAACATTTTTATTTTTCAGCATGAAAACACAATAATAAACAAATATGATCTAAAACGTTCACATTTTTATTTTTTCGGCATGAAAACACAATAATAAACAAATATGATCCAAAACAATTACAAATAAGGTTTTTTTTCTCTTTCCATAAATGTAACTATAATGAAACACTACTTACTTTTCATGATGAAGAAAATGACAAATATTTGACAATAACAATAATAAATTATATATATAATAAAATTCCAAACGTGTGTTAGACACCATCTGCTAATTTGCTACCAAGATACTGTCTCAAAATAAATTAAAATGTCAACAGACGTACAGACTAGGTATCATCAGGGGTAAAACTTAATGTCCCGGTCACATAAAGATGGGGACATTGTCACCTAAAGATGGGGGCATTATAAAAGTGAATCTGACAAGAGTTGAAATCATATTTGTCTTGAATATTAAATGTAAATGAAAAAATGGAAACCCTTTTAAAATCAACAACATTATACTATAACAATGGTTTAACCATGCATTACAATATTACTACATGTATGATACACATCTATAGTGTATCAAACCCAGAAATGTTAATATAAAATCTTGCCAGTGGATTTCTCCTTTTATATAACAAAAAATTTGTCACTGAATACACAAAACAGAAAAAACAGAATCAGTTAAAATCCTCCACGTCCTCGAAAACCTCCTCCAAATCCACCACCTCCTCCTCTGCCAAATCCACCTCCATATCCTCCTCTTCCACCGCCACTAAATCCTCGACCACCGAAACCACCACCTCTGTTAAATCCTCCTCCACCTCCTCTGTTAAATCCACCTCCACCTCCCCTGTTGAATCCTCCTCCAAAGTTTCCACCAAAACCTCCTCTACCGCCAAATCCTCTGCCTCCACCACCTCCTCCAAAACCTCCACCTCCAAATCTCCCTCTCTTAAATGGTGGACCACCTAGGCCTCTGGCTCTGCAAATCAATTAAGAATAATTGAGACATTTTACACAGTACATAAATAATGATGTAAGGCTATTTTAGATACAAATGGGAAAAAGTCAATGTCATTTTTTTTATTCTAGCACACAAAATTTTATAGATTGTATCATATACTCTCAAAGGAAGATATATAAAAAAAATCTCCTAAACTATAGAAGTTAGGCTTTTGAAACTTTTATAACAACTTACAATACCTTTACCAAGCTGACAGAGGGTATTGGAATTACAGTCCCTCCCCTGGGGGCATTGCCCTAAGTGGATAAAAAGATGACCAAAACAATTGTCCAAGAACTCCTCCTACACCTTGGAGGATAGAAAGTGGAAATTAAGTGAATTGATAACACTTGGAAAGTTGTCTCTGCCAAAGATTTTGAAATTTTTATTCCTGCCCCTAGGGTGGGGCTAGACCCAGATAAGTGAAAACTTCAATACTTGTTGAGATCCCCACCCCTAAATCAAATATATTCTTATCTGTTATCAATAAGTGAGTTTTATAGTCACCCCGGGAGTTGGCCCCACCCCCTAATTTTGAAAAGTTCTATTTATCTCAAAAACAACTGATATCCCCACCCCTAAACCATATATATTCCAACTCAACATAAGAAGACAATTTCAGTGGTCATCCTTGTGGTCGGACCCGCCCCTTTTATTTAGAAAATTTTAATTTATCACTATAACTGTTGGGATCCCCATCACTAAACCATGTATATTCTTAATCAACAGGAAGATACAAATTTAGTGATCATCCCCAGGGTCAGCCCCTCCCCCATTTTGAAAATTATATCAACTAATAATATCAGATTTATTTAAAAATCAGTCAAAGATAACATCAGTATGACTATGTGGGAGTACGACTATACAGGAATACAACTATGTATATCTGGTGGGGGGGATGTGCAACCTCTGATTGCTGTGTTCTGTTTCATAATAGATTGTATCATATATTCTAACAGGAAGATTTCATAAAAATAACTATCAGCCACAAAATTTTAATAGAAATGCCTCAAGCATGAAATTTTAGAACATAAGAAGAAGTCAAAGAATATCCCGAGTACTCTTATCATTGTTAAATTACTCTCTAATAGGATTGGGTGCATTACAGTGATCTGCTTTGATGTTCAGCCTCACAACAAGAATCAAGTCTGTCCCAAGTCAGGAGATAAGAATGTTGGTCTTGACTTTCCCATTGTCTTTTGTATTTATATTTTTACAATGAGGCAGGATTTGGGTAATTTTATTTGGGGTGCTATAGAGCTTGTTGGAGGGAGTGTGATTCCACACTTGTTAAAGGCCTTGTTACAACCTCTAGTTTCAACGATATAAAGATAGAGTATGATATTCTTTACATCCATCCATACCTTTCCAATTTTAAACAAATCCTGTTTTGTCTGTAAGAAATTGGCTCTGTTAGTGTTTTTATCCACAAAAATCCAATGAATTCAATTTTTTAAATTCTTATTCCAGTTTTCAATGTGTTTTAGTTGTCTATATGATTGCATCTTCATTTAAATTCTGATCTTATTTTTTGTTTCATAATATGTATAGTAAAATTGTCTTATTTATCCAAATCCTACTGTGAAATAAAATCAAACAAAATCAAACAAGACAGCTGTGAGCAAAACCCATAGAAGATACCCCCGCTTGCCCATGGATTATCTGCCTTTGGAATAAGCTGCGACGAATTTCCTTCCTATATGCAACACTACTACTGTTACTAATTGTGTTTTATGTTCATGTAAAGTTTCAATGAAATCCACTAAATGGTTTAGGAGGAGATATACTTACAAGGTGTGTGGACAGATGGACGGGTGGACAGAGAGACAGGGTGATTCCTATATACCCCCAAACTTTGTTTGTGGGAGTATAAAAACTTCATAAGGATAAGAGGTTGAGAATAATATACAACACATATATCACAAAATCTATTAAGTATATAAGAAAATAATATCAGTAACAAAGAAAGTTACTCTGGTAATACTACTACATCAGAACAAAACACAAATCCCAGTAACTTCTACATGACTATACAATGCACACTTATTCCGAATACCATTAGATAAGGACTCAAGCCTTAGTTCTTTATAAACATTCATAAGGCCAACATTTTTTAATTTTCTGTTTTACAGGAATTTTCAAGAAAAATTGGGTCGGGAGGTTGAAATAAAAATAAAAATAAAGGTTTGGATGTTGTGTGAAAAAAAATAAAATTTTGCAGCCAACACTTTTTTTTTAATCTTTGAAAGTGCTTTATGTGCAAATACGTCAAATGAAAGAAGTGATTACCTTATTTGTAAAGAAATCTACTTAAGTAAAGAAGTACATTATATTTCACTTATCTATATTATTAAGTTATTATCTTGAGTTATTATTAAAAAATCACATTCTTTTTAAATTAGTTTGCTTTAGAAACAAGATTTTACTTGTGCAAAGTGGGGAAAAATGTGATAGGGCTTGAAAATAAAAATATTAAAATCACTTTAATCTTTATTTCATTTTCTCAGATAAAATAAGATCTCGTAAAACACAAAATAAAAAAATGTTGTTCTAATACAAAATTGCTAAATAAAAGAGTAATAAGGATATTTCCTTATCAATTAATGTACAAGATTTCTTTTTTGATAAAAGTTATGAACAAGGTGTAGGGAACAACCACATTCAAAAGGTTGAAAAGAATAAGTGTACATTGTACAGGTTTTGAATGAAAACCATAATTTAAGAAGGGTTAAAAGTGAAATGCCACCATGAAACCTGTTTAAATCCAAATTTCATGATCATCAGATGTCACTGTTAACGCCAAGATTTCAAAAGTATATCTTTTAAAGTTTTTAAATTAATTAAGCCTGAAAATCAAAAACTACAAGTTATCATATTTTAAACAGGTTTCACTGAAAAATAACCCAACCAAACTACTCATCTACCAATTAACAAAACCAAACATTCATCTTACACACTATCTGCTGTCTCGTTCATCAAGACAGAATTATAACCGAGCACTCCCACTTCACTACAGCTCTCTAACTTCCCATCATGTTCCGCTTCCATTTTTATTAACCTTAGTCCTCTTTCTAAATCATCTCTGTCACATTCAGATGAATTACCTCCCCTCTCACCACTTCCTGCTTCCATTTTAACAGAATACAGTCCCTTATTCATGTCCTCTATGTCACATTCCAATTCTGACGTATTATCTCCCCTGGTTTCACTTCCAATCTCAAACCCTGTTGAAGTGCTGCCTTCAACTTTCTTAGTACTACAGACATAATCCAAAAGTGATTCCGGAGAATAACTATGATCATCTAATTCTTCCTTCACTTTTAACAGGTTAGCTTGTGGTGCATATAAATCTTCATCACAGTTTTCCATATGTTCTGATGCAGATTCAGTAGAAATGATATTTTGATGAACTGATTTATTCCTTATTATTTGCCGAGGCTTGGGTATGAAAATGGGAATACTGTGATTATATCTATCTTTTATTTCCTCCATCACAGAATTCATAACATGGCTGTAATAAATATCCAGTCTTTTCTTTCTACCCTCAATAATGCCAAACTTTGGACTTTGATCAACATTTGTGTCTGGCTCGTCAGGAACTCTAATACCAAGATTTTCTGAAATTCCAACAAGGTCATTTCTTGAATCATTTTTGGCTGAAGGTATAAGACTTTCTGTGACTCCATCACAAGCAATTTCAGAGTGAATTTCAGACTGTCTGACTGAATACTGTGACTGCTTCTTCAGAATTTTCTTAGCATTTATCATTTTTCTATAGTCACCAGTAAACTGACTTAGAAGCCTTTCTCCCTGCAGCTTATAACGTCTGGAAATGAGGGCTGCATCAACTTCCTCCGTGCTAACTTCATATATTTTTGGGTCAAATGCAACCTTAGGTATTCTCCATTTTCTAGTCTTATTCTTTGAAGCATCACTCAAACAAGCTGTCTTTACACATGATTTCTTATTAGGAATATCACTGGAAGGACCCTGATCATGATCTTGTACATCAGTTGTTTGTTTGGAATCCTTTGGTAGCTTTTTTTTATTCCATTTCTTATAACCAGTTTCCTGTAAAAATTCATCTTCTTTGGTATCATAAATTTCCTCATTCCTTTTAGGTTTTTCCTTCCCTTTAGCATATTCTACAACGTCAGGCTCTTTATTTACAGCATCTTCCACGGAAGATACATGCTCCGACCCATACTGGCCAAGAAGCTGTCTCATGTCATCATTTTCCATCACGTTGAGCAGAACAGAAGATAAATTATCTATCCCTAAATACTGAAATGATGAGTCATTCTCTTGATTATCTTCCAACCTAATTCTAGGAAAATTTTCCTTATTTGAGTTAACTTTTTCTTTAATGCCTTGAGAGCTGCTTATGATCCCTACCCGATCTTCAGAATAAACTCCAACAATATCCATTTTAAAATCATCAGGTAATAAAGGGGACTCTTGAAAGTTTGAACCACTACTGCCTATTTCGTTGTTTGTCTGAAAGGCCACAGGTGTCTTCTGATTCAGATTTTTTCTTTGAAATGCTTGCTGACTTGATTTCTCACCTTCAAATGGATTTGAAATTATTGTCTCAGTTGCCAATTTTCTGGAACTTCCTGCATGGAAAGCTGGTTGATTTGAAATTCCTGTAAGGAGAGCTTGTTGATTTGAACTTCCTGCATGGAAAGCTGTTTGATTTGAACTTCCTGTAAGGAAAGCTGGTTGATTTGAATTTCTTGTATGGAAAGCTTGTTGATTTGAACTTCTTGTATGGAAAGCTTGTTGATTAGAACTTTCTGTATGGAAAGCTGGTTGGTTTAAATTTGCTGTATCAAAAACTGGTTGATTGAAATTTCCTGCCTGGAAAGTTAGTTGATTTGCATTACCTGTATGGAAAGCTTGTTGAATTGAACTTCCTGTATAAAAAGCTGGCTGTTTGATACTTCCTGCTTGGAAAGCTGGTTGATTTGAACTTCCTGCCTGGTAAGCTTGTTGGTTTGAATTTTGTGTATGGAAAGCTGGTTGATTTGAACTTCCAGTAAACAAAGCTTGTTGAGTTAAACTTTCTGTCTGGAAAGGTAACAGGTTAGAACTTGAAGTGTGTTGTTTGAACAGTTGTTTTGGATTCTCTTCTCTGCATGATGGCTCATTCCAGCCATAAGCAAAGAACTTATCATTCTTACAGATTCCAGTCTGACTTTGCTTCGAAAATGGCTTGCTTATCATTTCTGTTTCCTTTTCAGTGGATCCTGTTAATCTGAAACTGCCTGTTTGAGCTGTCTGCTGGTTCCATCCAACATTAAAAAGTGTATCCTGATCCGGATTTCCTTTCTGGTGATTCAAACATCCTGTATAAATTTTGAATTGGTTCAAATTGTTCATGGACTGGTTCCCTCTTTCATGTTCTTCTGACTGATTAACAACTTGACTACAATGATTTCTGTTCTTATGTACAGTGGTACTTATCAATAAATTTGGCATGTCAAACAAGGCCCATTTATCTCCTACAATAGGAACTGTAGGCTGGAAGTCTTCAGGACAAACCAAACATACATTCCTGTTCACTTCTGGGTCTTTTGGTTTACAGGCCGATCTTCTGTAGTGGTATTCATTAATACCAGAATTCACACGAGGAACAGCAAATTCTCTATGTTGGTGTATGTCTTTACTTGACTTTACTGGCAAAACTTCTAATTCATTCAGCTGGGTTTCATGTGTCCTTGACTTCACTGGAAAAACTTCTAATTCATTCAGCTGGGATTCTTGATCGAAAAGTTTCACTGGCTGACTCCCAGGTTTGTAAGACTGGTTTTTATCCAAATCTGATTTCACTGGTGAATTGTCCAACTTCTGTACATCTTTAGCCTTCATTCTACAGAAACTGGTGAAAGAATTTAAACTACTATCACACTGTTAAATTAATGTTCATCTAAGTATCATGTGTGACAATTGCTTCATGCAATATAAGTCTATAAATATTCAGTAAATTTATTTTTCCACCTTGTTTGTAAATGTAAACTTCAATTTTCTTGTTTAAAAGTGGTGAAAAAAGAGCTTACTTTGCAATTTTGCCTAAAGATGATCCTGTGACTTCGAGCTCATTGCAAGGAGTGTTTCAGTACCAACAGTGTACCTTTATTTACTATACAAAGGATTTTTCACATCAAATTTGCAACATATTAAAACACAAACAGTTTTTTGCAAAAACGAGTGTCCCTGTCTCCTTTCGTTATTTTTCAGAATCATTAAAGAATAAATCGAACACAACATTGATGGAAATCAATTTTCTAGTTTCATATGTCAAAGAATTTAAGATTTGCCAATTTTACATAAAATAACTTCAAATGAATTTAAGATTTAACTTTTCAGGCAAATGACAGTTTGCATCAAGAGACTTATCTATATCTAATTTTTTTAATATTTCATTTTTGTTGATTCTAAAATATTCAACCATGGAAGCATTTATTAGATGACCTTTATAGGCACTCCTACTTTTTTTTTTTAAAATTCTCCCTATGATAAAGACCACATCAAAGCAAACACTGATGAGAGGAAAAGATATTTACTACAGAAGAACTTATTATCAGTCAGATCAACTGCCTCCCCAAAACTAACTGACTGTTTTATGGATTATCCTTGACAATGATTCCCCACTTGGTATCACTGCTGCACTATAAGGTTTTTGTTTTGTGTTATTGTTTCAGAAAATCCATGCACTAGGAACAATTCTCTAACATGTGTCAACTGATAAATTAAAACAGAAAATAAGACATCACAAAGTAAAAAGTCCCGATAGTGCCGTAGTGAGACCAAACGGGAGTTATTGGAGGGCATAATCCATTGGTTTTTCGTTGTTTAGAACATGAAGAACAGGATGAGATGAGATTTTATCCATATTATTGCAACACTTGTAGATAAATGAACTCATATAACACAAAGAGACTATATACCCTAAAACTGAACCGAGAAATGTCCTGTGAAAATATAATCTAGCCTACCATTTTAAATTACAGATTTTTTTAATCTATATGTTTTTGACAAAAGGTATTGTATAATCCTGAAAAACAAATGTATCTGTGGAGAATACAGTACTTCAATATGTATATAAAACAAAAATTATATATGTATTTCATGATATATTTTGTACTGGACTACTACTTACACATTTTCATCTTGTTGAATGCCGAATTTTCCAGCGTTGACTTTCGACAGAGTTCTGAATGCTGCCATGATTGGCTGTTCCTGGGGTCCAGGATTACTGACCCCCTCTGGATTTGTTGTGGCTCTAACAATCATGGCTTCCAATGCAGGCCGTAATCCAACAATTTTTGCAGCTGCATCATAATCCATTTTCAAATTTATCCTGTAAGTAATTTTTAACACGTCATCAATTGTAAAATGGATAACTAAACAGTAAACATAAAGATTCTTCAAACTGTAGGTTTATCTTAATGAATGATAAAAGCAATGTCTATATATGACAGGTTGATGTCATTTAAGCCTTTTATTTATTCAACAGCTCTAAACTCTACCTGTCCAAGAGTCTTCAAAATATTCATGTGATCAAATGGTGCAAGAATTATCAAATATTATTTATGACACTCCCATAATCCCTACATAGTTGTAACAATTGTGTTTGTTTCAAGTTTTTAAACACAATTTTTTTTTACAATAACATGTCAAACTGTATGCACAGTCGACTACAGGAATTTCCTTTGATTTTAACTGTAGCAACCTACCAGTTATCAAGAACTATTAAATCATTTTCCACAGCAACATTCCTGGAACCAAACAAAAGCAGTTGTAATGGCGTCACCATTGTCATCTGTTTGGCTGAAACTGCTCTAGTTCGGATCTACAATATAAGAGGGATGACATAGTACGAATCTACAATATAAGTGGGATGACATAGTTCCGATCTACAATATCAGAGGGATGACATAGTACGGATCTACAATAT
>JARWCS010350639.1:0-11084 GCA_034783895.1 Geukensia demissa
TCAAAAATTTGTATAAAAAATTTTTGTTTCACTATGCCATATAGGCGGGGGATTTCGGAACGCTGTTCTCTTTGATAAATACAACACCGGAAAATCCCTATTTAATTTACTATCATACTTATATTATTGTGTTAATGCAAAAAATAGTATACTTTAAAATGTTCCAGACGAACGATGCCTTGAGGCATAATGGGTCTTTTTTTTTTTCAATTCAGGACCCTTATGACCCGAAGACACCATAAAATGCAACTATCAAAAAAAAGAAATGAAAGACAGATATGATAACTGAAATAAACTTTATGAAAAAGATAAATTTCCTTTTGACAAGCTCAACAAATGTACCCCAAAATGTTACCAAAATGGCATTTTTGGCTTGGAGTGGGCTATCATTTGGGTCTGTGGAGCCTACAGTTATCGCCAAAACTCTCATTTTAATTGTCACAAGACCCATGGTCGATGCACATATCAGATTACAAGAAATATTTTTATTCCCCCAGCCCATAAAACCAGGTGAGAAATATATTTTTTTGACAATTTTTGCAGAAGATATGGATGTTTGGACTTGGTCATTTTTCACCCCTGTATGGGTCAATGTCTTGTCCACACTTCTCCTTGAAGACTCATTGAATAATGATAAAACTCGGTTGATTGTTAGATTACATAATGCAGATGTGCAAAAGATATGAATATAAGGACTTAGTTTTTTATACAACCGCAAAAACTTGCAGTCGTATTATGGTATGGCACTGTCATCGGCAGCGGTGGTGGTGGCGTTGTCGTTGGTGTCTGTAGACAGGTTGGTTTCAGCACAATAACTTTTGTTCTAGTTAACCAATCCTTTTAATATTTTTGGACATTGATAATTGGTATTAGATAAAGGTTGGTATTGATTTTGGGTGATCTAGCCCCACCTGTTTTTTTAGGGAGGGGCCAGAAGGGGTTTACTCTTATTTGGATGCAAGTTCTCTATTTCTGGTCCAATTTTGATGGGTTTTTTCTTTGTATTCCCCATGAAAAATCAACATTATAAAGCCACAAGCGTCATGACCTATCTCTTACTGTTATTGAGATAGGGGGGTCCAAAAATGGCCAAGCCCTAATTTTTGAAACTTTTTTATTTCTCATCCGATTGTGATGTTTTTTTTCGCAAATGATTCCTTATAAAAATGCAATAAAAGTTACTCTAAGCATTTTTTTTTGTAAAATTTGCCATTTTTCGTATAAAAGGGGTCGAAGGGTTTAAAAAATGTGATTTTGCCGGAGATGAGAAATTTTTATTTTTCATCAGATTTTGATGGGTTTTTGCATATGATTCGTCTGAAAGAGAGCTTTCAGTATTTTGTCAACAGATATCTCTATCTTTTACTGTTTTTGAGCTAAAAGGTGTCCAACTTTAGACCACAAGTATCATGACCTATCTCTTACTGTTATTGATTTATAGAGGGGGTCCAAAAATGGCCATACCCTAATTTGTGAAACTTTTTTATTTCTCATCCGATTCTTCATGAAAAATGCAACAAAAGTTACTCCAAGCATTTTTTCGTAAAATTTACTGCTTTTTGTATAAAAGGGGTCAAAGGGTTTAAAAAATGTGATTTTACAGGAGATGAGAAATTTTTATTTTTCATCAGATTTTGATGGTTTTTTTTTGCATTTGATTCCTCTTAATGAGATCTTTCAGTAGAATGTCAACTAGTTTTTCTCTATCTTTTACCGTTTTTGAGCCACACCCTAATTTTTGAAACTTTCATTTCTCATCTGATTTTGATGTTTGTTTTTTTTCGCAAATGAGTCATTATGAAAAATTGGGTTTTTTGCCAATAATTCCTTGAGAGCTTGCAGTGTTAAGTTGACAGATTTTCTCTATCTCTTACTATTTTCGAATACTGTGGAAAATTTTATTTTCATCTGATTTTTATAGGGTTTTCTCCAAATGATTCCTTACGAAAAATTTAACAATAGTGACACCAGTTTTGAGGATAATACCAGTCAAAACGATCACTTATCCAGTCATATTACTGTGTTCAGCATTTTGCTGCGTCCAGTACTACATTGTATACCGAGTCCAGCACATTACTGTGTCAAGCAAATTTTTGTGTCCACACTTACCCAAAAGTTCATTTGTTCACCTTTCAATTGTCAATGTGCTGCAATCGTATCATGCTGTGCTTGCGCACCTCAGTTATATATGAAAATGAAAAGATATGGGGTAAATGTCAGAGAGACTTCACTCCAAAAATGAGAAAAATTTAAAGAAAAAAGAGTAATTTACAAATCTAAAGGTTCCATAAGGCCTTCAAGAAGAGTGGAATACCACTTACAATGGCTAACAATGGTATTTTTTAGAACATTAAGAGTATGGTTAAAGAGAGATACAGGACAATATTGGCCTATTTTAATCAATTGTATTTTATTTTTTAGAACATTAAGAGTATGGTTAAAGAGAGATACAGGACAATATTGGCCAAGTATATGTCACACATTGCCGTGTAAGTTTTTTTATTTGAACCCTATGGGATTATTATGTTTTCTCTTTCATGAATGAAACCACCTAACAGATTTTAACATAAGCTTGCAGAAGTCATGCCTTTAAGTCGTGAATTGTTTTCCGATGCAAATCTGATGTACATTGGATCCTATGCCAGCTATAGAAATTTCATGTTTTTGCTTTCATTTCTAAAACCCCTGAACAGCTCTAAACCCCTGAACAGCTCTGCAGATGGTCTTCACCAGAATTGGATTAAGAAAGAAACTTCATCATGGCCACAAGGGCAAATCATGAGATCTGATTGTTACAAATTTTAAAATCATCTTGACAAAAACTGACAAATCTATTGAGTCATTACTTTGCAAGCATGATTAAAATTTAGTTCTGTATTTGATAAGTGAATCGTTTGCAGATCAGAATTTCTAGACGGCTAGTATGATTTAACTTAGCCTAACACAGTTCTGCAAACAATAGTACATTTTGCTAGTTGAAAATTATAGGCACTGTGGAGTCTCTGGTTATTCTATTGATACTGAAGACTGCAATCAGTATTCAATGGATGTGGTTATACTTAGTCCTGGTGCCAAAGAAATAAAATATTTTGCTTTTGAATGTATGTTTCAAGGTATTGTGCTATATGAAAAAAAATCAAGCATTCATTGGAACATACTTGTGACATCCTGGTTTTACTTCAATAAAATGTAACTACCTAAACAATTGATGTTGAGAGACAACCAACTGAAATTTTATAGTCAATTGTATTGATTACACTGTTTGTCATTATATTTAACAGAACAGTCATATTATTTTTTAATAGAAGATACAGTTCTATAAAGACACACAAAAAACCCAGCTCATGATTCGGTATTCTCAACCAGCAAGATGCTTAAGTCTCAAAATTAGTCAAAAATGTCCTTGCATTCTAAAAAAAAACATTAATCTTTGGTTATTAATGTGTATTCTGTGTGCCCTCCATTGAATGAACATATGATTTTTTTTATTGTAAATATGGTTTATTTCACAGCTGAGGCAGCATCTGTAACATACAATGGAGAAACTAGACGATTATTTGTAGGTTTAAATAATGGAACTATTTCAGTGAGTATACAATGTAATAAGAGGATGATCAGAATTCCTTTTAGTTTGAACTTCCTGTAATTTTTACCAATCTGCTTAAAATCAGCTGTTTGTTCGGCTCCAAACTTTGTGGCGTAGTACGTAGTAATTGGAGCCGAACAAACAGCTGATTTTAATCAGATTGGATTTTTACCTACATACTCACCCTAATAGAATATTGCAGACACATAGAAATTCAAAAATAGGAAACTAATAGACAGTCCAAAATATGGAATCTATCATGTCTTTGTTGTTCAATATTAATGATAACAGCAATTTAGCTTTGATTTAATTTGTTTGTCCTTTATTGCAATGACATTTGTTACCGTATGAATTGGGACTAAATTTATATTTTAGGAATTTCTTCTGTCAGAAGATTATAATAAAATTTCACAGATGAGAGACTATCTAGGTATGTTGTATCATTGTTATGAAATTAAAGATTGAAATTAAATAATCTTTAAACGTCTTGCAATCAAATCATTTAATGATAACTGCAAAAAGTACAAATTCATTTGTAGATTTGCTCGTCTACTGAGAGTCACGACTGTTTGTCCCACTGGTTTCCAAACTGAAATCTGCTAAAAGCAGACTCCTATTAAACTCATTTGGGTCACATACATGTATATCATTTTTATAGCAATGTTAGCGATAGTCAATATTTTGATGTTTAATAAACAAAATGATGTTTATTGTTATGACTTCACTTTTGTATTAAGTGATGTCATTTATGACACTCAAAAACAGGAGATTTATTGTAACAGAATACTGACTGGATTGGAAGTTAATGATGTTGCTTAATGGTTGTAAGGCACATTAAAAAAATGTTGTGTTTCCGGTAATCATATCGACCCTTTTTTTTACTCAAGACCCAAACGTTTCTATTGCAGTTTTGAATGCAGTTTTTGAAAAAATTCTAAATTCTCTGATAGACCCTTGTATTTTTGTTCAATTGCAATATTTCTGCAAATGGCTGACTTATGGGAGATTGTAATTATGTAACTGTCTCGGACTTGTCGAGTTCATATTTTATAGATTTGTCAAGCAAAAAAAGTAACAACCTACTGATCCTAATTTTGAAAGAATGTTACCGAAAACACAGGATTTTTTTTAGGCCTAACTAAAAGGTCTGCAATGTACAGTAGTGATTGTTTTCTCAGGACACTATAAAATAATCTGCTTTCCCTGATTTGTGGTCCACACAGTAGATGAAGTATATTTAACCTATTGATCCATATTAAATGTGCTTTTCAGTAGTTAATCATTGTATAGGTAAAAAAATTGAATTCCAGTTGACATGTAGTATTCACATATTAGTAAAACACTTTTTATTTCAGCACACCAAGCCAGAGTGAACTGTGTAAAATTTTCCCTAAGCTGTGAATGGGTATTAAGTTGCAGTAGAGATAAATATTTTCAGTGGCATTGTTCGGAAACTGGTCGACGATTAGGTGGCTACCAAGTCTCAGCATGGTGCCTTTGTTTAGAGTATCCTTAAGTATTACAGGGAAGATATATTTTGTTGAATAAAGATTAAAAAGTGATGTATTTTGAGATGATGATAAAAAAACTTATATTGATATTTAAGGAAATGTTTCATAATTACATATAAACCAGGATGATATACTTTGTATTAACAGGAATTTTTTAAAATTTATATTTCAGCACTATTTCTGTTGTTTAAATGCTCTATAGAAAAAAATTAAGTGGTATTCTCTGTAAGAGTCTGGCAATTTTAAATAAAAGTGATTCATGGCAACACAAAACACACAGAAATTGTTATCAATTTGAAATAAGAATGTTATGGGAGTTAACTCTAACAAATGTTCCTAAAATTACTAACATTCTATCCGAAATATATCTACAACCATTGAAGCCATAGGACAAAAAAGGCTTTTTAGTTCTGTTCGAAACCTTCACATGAATAAAATTTTATGGTCAAATGAGGGTGTTTCTTCCAATAATGAATGCTTAAATCATAGACTACTACTTGATATTTAACCAAAAGTATAGCATAGTATGTTTGAAAACCTAAAAAATTGGAGTTTCACTCATATTTTTGTATTTTTAAAATCAAAGAATAGTTAATGACTAAAAACTGACTTCAGGTGTCAAGGAGATAGAATATACACCCCTAGTTATCTCTTGCAATACAGACGTTTAAAAATTATCCTTAACATGTATTAGATTCGATGAACAGTCAAAGTACGCATTTATTGGAGATTACTCTGGAAAGATTTCAGTTCTGAAAATAACTAATTCAAATTTTGAGTTAATAGTAGAATTAAAAGCACACTCTGGTAAGTATATACACATACAATCCTAGGAGGTGAACATTAACAGTAGAAGATAATTTCTCTAGACATTTTTTTTTGCATTGAAACCAATGGTGACTACAATTCATGTCAGAGTTTGGATCTAGTTAAGTGGCTTAGAAACAAAAACAGCCGACCATGTTTCTGTGAAATGGTTCACATTTTCCATGATAACTGAAAAATTTAAAATGCCTAGAGTCATTTATTTTCTCTAAGATACTTTTTATATGAGCTAATACAAGATCAGAAGCAAACATTATCAAAGCCTCATAGAAATCAAGAGATATAACTCAGATTTTTAGCCTATAGACTAGTTATCAAAAGATGTACATCTGATTGGCTTAACTTAAAAAAGAAAGTGAGGATGCACAGAAGAATTACATTTAAGTTGAATGTTTCTTTAAAAAATACAACACAGACCAGAATAAATGAGAAAATTTTCAATCTAGGTCCAACATTTAGCACTGCTTTTAAAAAAAAAACAAAGATAGTTGAAGCTCCAACCAGGAAGTCAATGGCAGTTATTGATGTGTAAAACTTGATGGCATTCTGTAAACACACACCCTTCTTCATGGAATAATGCATTCTTTTGTTTAACAAAAATTACTTAGTTGGAAATTACGTAGCATAAAACTAAAAAACTGCACTACACAAATGCTTGGAATAAACCATTAGTATAGTGGAATTGATTCTTGATAATCCACACCGTTTAGTTGTCTTGTGCATGTTATTTCTTGATAACCCACACTACTGAGTTGTCTTGTACGTTTATTTTATTAATAAACCATACCTTTAAGTTGTCTCATTCAAATACTTTCACCAAACATGTTCAGAATATCTTATAGCCTTTTTTTATTTAATCAGCAAAGAAATACATTATTTTCAATAGGGCCAGTGATGAGTTGTCTTGAATACATTTATATGTGACCAATATACACTGGTATTGTTTAAATAACACTGTGCCGATATGGAAATAATACCTTTGTTTTTATGAATTGAAACAGAGCAAATTTTGTTGAGGTTTATATGTATTTGAAAATTTTCTTTGTTTATAGAAACAAAAATATGAATTAATTGTGATTTTTAGGTAGTGTTAGAAGTTTAGGTTGGGATGTACATAGAAGCTGGTTATTTTCTGGAAGTTTTGACCAATCTGCAATTGTATGGGATATAGGAGGTAGAAAAGGAACAGCTTTTGAGCTACAGGGCCATAGGTAATCATATTATAAAGACCAATGAACACTTAAACTTTTAAAATAAGAAATGCCCTTTCACAGCAACTGTTTTCTGAAAAACTAACATTAAAAAATTTTAAAGTTTGTATGTATATATGTCCATCCATATGTTCCCATAGATTTTCCATACACTTCAAACAAATTTATTAAAATGAATTGATTAAATGTTCATAAACAAAAAAAAGTTTTTTTATGTGTAGCAAGAAATCTACCAAATGTTTATTCTTCAGTGATTTGTCTAACAATTTTTTGAATAAAATTAATTGCTTTTAAAAATAGTTATATGTGTGGTAAATTTCATTTGAGTATAAACAAATTATTTTTTCAATCATTGGCACTCAATGTGTGTTTTAATAGGGATAAAATGAGATATTGGGTTAAAATCAGGAGAACTCCATGAATTTGCTGGCGTAAATTCTGAACAAGAAGCTTAACCCCCTTTTACACCTTCAAGACCTTTATTACTGTAATTGCAGAAATTATTGCGATGTTTTTATTATTGCAAAAAATGTGACAGGATTGTAATCGCAATAAATAGAACTCGCATTCTAAAATTTTCTAGTTATGTTGTATTACACCTTTAGAAAATCTGCAAAAATAAAACTCCCATTATTCTCTCCATTTGATAATTCGCAATGATAAATGCACGCAATAATTTCTGAATTTACAGTATTTGGACCCATATCCACAACATTTCATTGTCTCAGTTCAACAAGGACATCTATCAGCCAAAACAAGTTAATCTATGGGGACGAGGACATCTATCAATCGATCAACCAAAACAGGTTAACCTAAGGGCGCAAGGACATATATCGATCAGCCAAAACTGGATAAACTAAGGGGACTAGGACATCAATCGATCAGCCAAAAGGATAATCAAAGGGCCTAATAGTTGTTTGTAAATAATTTTATTTAAAATAAAACTTTTATGTTTGTGCAAATAACAGAATTATGTTTAATACCTCATATAATAATGTGTTTAATTGTTTACAGAGATAAAGTATTAGGCTTGGCGTATGCAGCTGGCTGTAAACAATTACTGACTGGGTCAGAGGACTGTATACTGGGCATATGGAACATGGATGTTGACAGACAGGAGGTGGTTAACCCTATGTATTTCTTAAATCAAAGTGGTGAAATGATGTACTGTAAACATGAAAATTTTTGCGTGGGGGTTATTTTAGCTTTTTTGTTATTATACTTTTATACCCATGTGAAAGGGTGCCTGGGTGGCTGAGTGGTTTAGCTAAAGACCTCAGGGCCGATATGGGGGTCTTGGGATGTTACCTGGGTTGATATGGAAAGTGCCATGTAATAATCTATAAATATAATCCCATGTTTTCAATGTCCAAAAGTTTTTTTATATTCAGTTACAGAGTGTTGAATTCAAATCATTCCTTTTAATTGCAATTGCTCTTTAGACTCTAGAAAAAAACAATGACTGGGTATTTTCACAAAAAACTGGTAGTATTCCATAAAATTAGAATTTAAATGAACACCTTATAAAACAAAATTTTAATTTTCCACTCATAAATGTAAAGGAGTTGTTCCCTTGTTTAGGCTCCTATACAGAAATCAAAATTTTAAAAACCATTGCTCTTCCACCATCTATTGGCAACAGTTTTATACTAGAATTTAAAAAAAGCTCTTAAATGCAAAATGAGTTTACATACCTGAAATAAGAATTGGACACTTTGGGTCGTATTGTTTGGACTATTGGACCAAAATTGAAAATAAGAAAGCTTATTCCACATCTGCATGCTACATGCAACCATTCTAAGACAAGATTCAATCTATCCATAATGTGGAAATAGTTCAGGTCACATGCCTAAAATAATAATTAGACACTTTTGGGGCCCTTGTTTGGACCCTGGACTAAAATCAAAATTGTAAGAGCTTATTTCTTATCAACAAAGTCACATGCCAGAAATATAAATAATTAGGACTCCCTTTGACCCTTAGACCAAAATCAAAATTTTTAAAGCCCACTGCACATCTGCATAAGATATGCAACCATTCTATAACAAATTTAAAATAAAAAAACTAAAAAATTTAAAAGGCGTTTCAATTAGGAGAAAAGTGTGACCTGGATGGATGAAGAAATATCCCAAAACATTTATTTGAAGTGCAAGGTGAATAATATGTGAATGTAGCAAAGTTTTAATTGTTAAAGTCTGAAATCATGGTCGATTTATAAATTATTTGGTATATTTATGTTTCCTATTTCTTCTACAAAAGTTTTTCCTTTTTTCAGACACCTGGCTGGGAAGAAAGTGATACTTGTCAGAAATGTGATGCTCCATTTTTCTGGAATGTCAGAAAAATATGGGAATGTAAAACGATGGGTGTACGACAGGTATGTTGGACATGTGATCAGTAACATACATCTTGATGTAAATATATCTGCTTCAGTGAACAAATAATCCAATATTTTTTCCTAAGAAATTGAGGCAAATTTGTTTCTCATATTATGAACTATTGAACACTACGACATAAATATAAAATGCTTAAGATAACAAAATTACAAAGTTCTTTTTTTGCCTGTTGAGCAATGAAGACATAGGTAAAAATTTTCAGTGGCAAAGGCTTTACTTTTTTGAAAGCTCTATACCTTAGAAACCAGTGATTGGGAAACCCACATGCCCTACACCTTCTTTATAAAAATGGTTCATAGAGATTGCTTCTAGTGCGCCCCAGTGTGCCACCAGGCATATCAATTTGTTAAATAGACATTTTAAATTTATTAATGTTAGTTCCCGTAGTTTGTCTCGACTGTTACTGAAAAATACTTAACTTGTACCTAAGTACATATGCATTTCATTTACACATGTGGATTGCAGCCACCACTAATATATTGGACTTATATATAAGAGGCTGCACATAGATCTTTTGAAATCAATAATGATCATAATTAAAAACACTTATCTTCAAATTCCATCCAAATATATTAATATAAATTATATAGAAGAATGCAATATTATGCGACAGATGAAGTAAGGCAAGTTATAACAGGTAGTAATTTTTTCGTTTACATGTAAATTATAAAAAAAAAGGAGTATTCATGACTTGCTTAAAATCATTGTGACCATAAAAAAGTAAGCATACATCTTTGGCTGACCCTCATAATCCAGAACCCAGCAGATATTGAACCAGACTTGCATGGTAAGGCCCTACAAATTAGCTGTAATCTCAGGTGACTCTAAGACTATTCCCACCTTATATACATTGAAATGATGCCATGGCCCATTGTTTTTCAAAATGGCCCATTGATTTTTTTCTGGTGGGGCCATGGGCCCATTGCAAAAAAATCTTTCACAATCACTGAGAAACTATTAAACCTGTGAGGACCAAATTTGGTGTCCATTTAGTTTTTGTTATGAAATTGCAGACTATTCACTTGACATTTGTCCTTGACCTAATTTGCATTGTTCAATGACTTTAACAAACTCAGCCTCAAGTTTTTGTACCTAGATCTGTTTCTCAGTATTTATATATGTCATAGTACAACAATATTGGATATTCATATACATTATAAGTTATACATGTCTTTCTTATATATGTCTTATGTCCTTGACCCAATTTTCACAGACAAGTGACTTTGTTTTGCAACAGCTTTAACACCTAGACCAACTATATTTGGTCTATATTTAGATATTGGTGGGTACTTGCAAGTATGCTATAGGTCATTGGACATTGACCTCTTATTCATGACTCATTGACTTACATTAAGTTTTTGTCATATGGTCTTTTTTCAGAAGGGACACATCATAGGTCATCATTATTTGGTTTGCAAATTTATTCTTAGATGTACCTATAAAAATAGGAGATGTGGCATGATTGTCCATGAGACAGTCACCCACTTAATGACAGTAGAATTTAAACTTCTACAGGTCCCATTATGGCCTTCAACAATGAACCAGAGTCCATACC
>JARWCS010350650.1:0-19045 GCA_034783895.1 Geukensia demissa
GAATTCGAAGATACCAAAGGGGCAGACAGAAATCGTTAAGTCGGAAGACTGACAAGACCATGGCCAACAAAATAAAACGAAAGACAAATATAGAACACACGACACTACACTGAAACTAAAGCTGGACTAACATGAACCCCCCAAAAACTAGGGCGAGTTCAGGTGCTCATTAAAGGTAAGCAACTCCTGCTCCACTAGTGGCACCCGTCGTGTAAGCCGGTATATAATCAAAATCGATTTTAGTTACAACCGGTATCAGAACGGATTTGTATTCATGAGAGAGGGAATTCTTAATCATTTTTACCCTTAATTCGATTTAAAGCTAAGCTATCTTTGTACAAATTGACTTTGTAAATCATACAAGTAATAAAATTCAATAACTCTAACACTTAAGTGGCTTCTAAATGACATTATTCTTATTGCATGAAAAAGTCAACTGTTGTAAGCCATAGATTATCAACAATAGAGCTCATATTGACAGAATTTTTTGGATAACTACATTCTGAGAAAAAAGAACGATTATTTCCGCATTTGATTAATTCAAAATACAGCGATTTTTCACTTTAAATTCTTACATTAACAAGACAAAATTATATTTAAACATCTTTTCATCATCTGATGTTACCAACGAATTCTTCATCAAAAAATTATTTTATATCTGTTTAAAACTGACAGTTGAAATTATAAATTGGGAATTATATAACACCATTTAAACGCTTCTGCACAGTAAGATTGATGTTATTGTTAAATTATCTAACTTTCAAACATGTAAAGCTGTATTAACTTGAATATCGGTTAAATATCGATATATATATAATAATCTCGGTTAACGCACTTTTTACAAATTCAACATCCGTTCCATTCATCAATCATCACATGTCGTTCCGGAAGTTGAATGAATGACATCCGTTGCCACATATACTTATGCCTTAATCGCCACCTGGTTGGAGAATTCAAATGTTTGCAATATGGAAACGATGCCATGAGGAAAGGAGTAGGCCGACAGTTTACGAATGTCTTCTTTATTAACGGTTGAACAGATCGAATTATATCAGATCATTCGATACGATCGCAGTTTCAGAACGTTATAGTGTTCATTTCTAAATGTCTTCAATAATATAAAAATAGGAGATGTGACATGATTGTCCATGAGACAACCATCCAGCAAACGACAGTGGAATTTAAACTTCTACAGGTCATATTATGGCCCTCAATAATGAACCGGAGTCCAAACCATAACGGAAGCTGTAAAATAACACAATAACATAACGGGCTACTTCCGCGACATGACACATGTATCTTGAACATCAAAATACTTGAAAAATTTCAAACAAGTTGTTTTCCATCGACATCAAGCAAAACTTCTCCCTATCTATGATTATTTGCCAATACTAGTAGAGCTTAATAATGTATATCAATAAAGATAGACGACAACTTATTTCGTTAGTATTTTATTCTCAGATTTAGAGCCTTTTTGTTTTAAACGGTTATTCATCACTCTGTAAATAAAAATCTTTTGCCTTTTATCTCCTCAAACATAACCCGAAATCTATTATCATGTTCAATAATTTTGTATTTTGTCGGTGCTTATTTCTTGATGAACCTTTTAGTATAGAAAAGACAGATCTGAAGTGACTACCTATGAGACAGACGTCCAAAACGTGTAATTAACAAATATCTTCAGGTTGTAATATGGCCTTCAATAATGGATAAATATCCCCACAATAAGGCCAGCTGTCATCCACTGCATTACAGGTTTCTTGCTTAGGACAGACAAATAAAGTGTGTGGCGGGGTTAAAAAAATTGTGAGTACTCACCCCTTCCCTAACCTGGGACCGTGGTTTGACAAAAGACATAAAACAAACCTTAAAAACTAACTGCCTCTGACTTTACATCTGAAGTCGATGCATAGTACAAAGACGATTACAGCTAAAATAAGAGACAAAACAATAGTAGTATAATACTATAGAAACGTCACCTGGGGAGTGGTTATACTTGTAAAAGCTACATATCATGATGATTGTAGGTTTCTGCTTCGGACAGGCACATAAAGTTTATATCCGGGTTAAACATGTTTGAGAGTACTAAATCCTCTCCTAACCTGGGACCGTGGTGTGATAAAATACATAAGACAAACCTTATAAACCAACTGACTCAGACTTAGCATTTGAAGTCAATGCATAGTACAAAGACGATTACAACTACAATAAGAGACAAACCGATAGTAGTATAATACTATAGAAACGTCACCTGGGGACTGGTTACACTTGTAAAGGCTACATATCATGATGATTGCAGGTTCCTTGCTTGGGACAGGCACATAAAGTTTGTGTCCGGGTTAAACATGTTTGAGAGTACTAAATCCTCCCCTAATCTGGGACCGTGGTGTGATAAACCTTATAAACCAACTGACTCAGACATTACATTTAAAGTCGATGCATAGTACAAAGACGATTACAACTACAATAAGAGACAAAACGAGAGTAGTATAATACTATAGAAACGTCACATAGGGAGTGGTTACACTTGTATAAGGTTACATTTCATGATGTTTATTTTTTCTTCCTTGTAAATTTATCTTGATAATTGATTTTTTAAGCAAGTCTAATTGTTACAATGTTTACGTATTAACTTAATGTACTTCATTCAGATAAAAGGTTTCGTTGTAACAAAATACCATGATCAGGAAATAATTCATTTTATAAGGCTCATCTTACAAAGATTAGAGAAAAACAGTTTGCATTTATAATTAGGAAGCCTTATTAAAATATGATTGGTTTCCTTCAATATGTTGGAACATGCCTCTCATTTCATATAAAAGGGGCAAAGAAATACATTGTACTTGAAATTGAATGATTGTTGTTTAACGTCCAGCGGTAAATATTTCATGCATATTCAGGACGAAAACAGGTAATCAAACAATGAAACACAAAAAGGGGTTAGATGAGGATTAGGTTGGGAAATTTTCTAGTCATAGGATGCAAAATTTGGAATGTTGGGTAGGGGCGGGATTTAGTCTAAAACGACCATTCACTATGAGCTGTTGCGAGAGATGATAATTTCGCTATGATTTCACTACAGGTTACACATTTGCAATACATTTTCAATTCAAGGCAATAATGTACTTATTGCCTATTATTGCAACTGGCATCAAAGTACATTCTTTACGTTACATAATAAGTATAATTTATAAAATCACATAATGTTTAAAAAGTAAAAAACATTTTATTTAAAATTGTGGTTCATTCCGTTTTAGATTGTTGAAACTTACCAAGAGTGCAAAGACAACACGTATATACAAAAAACCGCATGTTTGCAATATTTTCATAAAGAAAAAATATGCATTAAATGCCGGTTAGACAGCACCCCATTCCTTATTCACATTTTTCGACACTTATTAATTTGTCTGCGTACAAGGCCCTTTTCTGGATTAATAGGGCCTTGGGTAGGTTGTCCATCTTGTTACATTTACTTATTGTTATACACTGATGTTTATTGACAGCTTTTGTTTAGCTGTAATTGGTTTTATTTATATAAGTGCACAGTAAATAAATAATTCACCATCCAAGTGCATCTATACACCTTTGCGGGAAGTTAACGATATATTCAAACGGATAACTTGAATGCGTCGAGGAATAAACCAATTGCAGAGTAGTACCTGTCTATTAAAATGCAAAATAGATACCAAACGAGTTTTACTTTCTGGGTGTAATTCTTACAAAACACATTTCTATATGTTCGGAACTTATTCTTTGAACAATTGTAATTACTTACGCCCCCTTCGTACATGTCTTTTGATGTGGTGTCGGAAAGACAGCTGTTGTAATCGGATTTCTCTGCCCACGTTCCATTCGTCGTACAAAATCGTGTGGCATTTTCTAAAAAAAGACATATGATCGTTAAAAACAACAGAATGATACCCCAAGTTGTTGTAACCTTCTGCGCAGTCATGTCAACGGTTACTGTGACACCTTGGAAACTAAGAAAATGAACTTTTTAAGCAATAATTTTGATAATGTTTGACCCAAGTTCAACATTTATTGTTAATGTCTTTGTCCACTTCTCGTGAAGCGAATGCACTAGCCACTTTAATTGGTAAGGAATGAAATGCAATACAATCGATCTGTTTAAGGCAGTACAAAGATAGGTCTAAATGCTAGATCAGTTAACAACGTTGGGGTTGTTGGTGATCAACGCCATACACAACAACTTAAAGCACTCAGTCAGACAGACAGGTTAAAATAGTCCGTAGAACAAGCTAGTGCATCGTCTGATTTCAGAAGTGTACGAAAGCGAAATTGAGGTCAGAAGCATATAAAAGAAAACAAAGGAGTAGGTACGTTAAGCCCCATATTTGGCCAAAATTTAAGTTGTTGGTGTGAAAATCCTGCTTAATAACCGTCATTTAATAATTCATTACTTATTGTTATATACTTTTCGTCATTTCGGCAAAGCGACAGGATATATTTGACTATTTCATCTATAATGTAACATTCTCAGTAAAAAATACTTAATTTTTTCGAGGTGTTTTGTTCAAAATAGGTATGATCGCACCAAATCTTCACACAGATATTTTAACCAAACATTTGTACTTAATAGATCTTTTATTGAACAGAGTTTGGCTATGATGTTTTTGTGCGATCTATATTAGAATCAACAAAATTGTATCAAATGTTATATCAAAGTAATTTCTTGGTGTTTTTCATATTTAAAGCAATTTTTATGTGCCATGTGACCGTTGTAGAACCAGTTAAACTAAAAATTGGATTTTCTTTTTGTAGACATTATTCAACAAAAAAATTTAAATACAGATATTAGTCACTTTTCATATTTTAGCCAATTCTTGGGCCAAATATTTGTCTTAATGACCTCGTTCTTGACAAGAAGCAACAATAAAAAGAATAAAAAGCAAAAAATCAGAATAGGTTTTTAAAGAGACAACAAACCGCTGTCAATTGAAGTGTGTGCAGTTGTTTTGTTCTTTGACCGTATAAAAATTTATAATAACTCGTCCAATAAATGAATTGTTATTTTCTTTATGTATCTAATAGTAAATTACATTGCCATATGACTACCCTTTTAACCGCTATAAAACATCTTGGATTACAGTAAATTATTCCCTTCGTCTACGTTCATGTTTATGAAAGTCATTAATATTTTATAGATCAGTCTATAGCCCGCGTCTTATGAACAAATAAATCAGCTTTGCTTTGACAATCAATTTCCTTTCGCTCCCTTTCATCGGCAAGTTAACAAGGAAGATATTGTAACTACTGTTTTATCTCTAATTATCAACGCGTAATGAATCAATCTATACAGAGGTCCAACGTAATTTGTCGCTTATATACGCTATGTATTGAATCTTATTTGTGATTTATGGTAAAAGTGTTGTTGCTCATGATTGCAATTTTACAACTTGGTGCAGCAAATAGTATACATCTTTTTAACAATATGAACCACAAATTTATTTCACCGCTTAGAGACTCGGATGAAGTGCAATGTTTTCCTTTTCCATATATTGACTAAGGGTTTTCGAAAGCCTAGCACGTAAAACATCAGATAATAAAGGTTAACTACATGAAATTTGAATCCTCATTTCGACCCCCCAAGTAAAAAATGACATGAGTGAGATCATACAAAATAAATTCAAATCTCTATTGAAAAAAATAATTTTTAGTTAAATTATCACTTTAATCAGTTTAATTGAACGAAACTTATTCTATTAAAACATTACTGACCACGGAAGACGCCAACATCTTGGCCGACGACGACGACAGATACATTACATAAAATAATATAATACGAGCTACGTTTTTTGCAGTAGTATGAAAAGGAACGTGATTTCATTCTTGAATAAAATTCTGAGGAGGTGAAAAAACCGAAGTATGTTAATATAATGAGAACTAACTACTAGAAAGTACATATAAATAAGAGATATATAAAATAATTGTAAAGACATTATCGCATCCAATAAGAAGCTTTAATTGATGGATTAAATGTTTCTGAACGTCAGAGGCAAAAAGGTCTTGTATATTCAGGACAAGAGCATATTAATGAATTATGATAATCGAATGAAAGACCGACACGATGAGCCGGATTAACGTACCTGCTCACGTAAGCTATAACAGTTAACCCAGTCACATTATTCTGAGCCAAACAGTTTTTGCTATTTCTCTTAAATGATGCATGCTTAGCGGAGAAGCAGAATAAATCAATTTTGATGTCACTGGTTTGCCTCGATTGGAGATCGACCCTACGACCATGCGCACTCGAGGCGAGCACGCTTACCAATACACCACCGATTCGGTTTCCAATAAGAAGCTGCAAATAATTCTAAGTCTATTCAATTAACAAATTTGTATCCCATACTCCTTTTCACCGGATATACGGTTTGTTCATTGACTATACTCCTTCGAATTATAATATTCAGAATATCTATTCCGCAATTGAGTTCGAAGAATTAGGTCTAGGCTAACGTAGTTTAATTGACGGCTTACAAAAGCTTATATTTGACAGCAACGAACTATTTCTATCTGAGTTTGTAATTCGCATTCTCCTTCTGTAATCTCGAGAATTTCAATACAAATGTCTTTCTCTTAGGCTAGCTTATCTTTCCGTTAGTGAAGAAATAATGCATGCTTGAAAATTTTAAATTGGCAATCTTTGCGTTATGGTTCTCTAATTTTTATTAAACGTATGGTTCTCCAATACTTCGGTAGAACTGTTGTGCTTTAAAGGAGAATTATTTGCTAAGTTAAATCAAGAAATTCAAATATCTAGTTCAGTTGAATCGACATAGAATTTAGACTATTGCTACAAATGAAGTGCCAAACTCGGGTTCCTGTCACCGTCTTTGATTTTTATATATCCTTCGAATATTCCGGATTTTTAAATGAAGAAATTAGCACGGGAAATCACAAAGAACCCATTAATGAACAGGACCGGTGCCTTCAGGAGATCACCGACTATTATAAAATACAAAATTTCGAATGGTGAATTTTCGTTGGCTATATGTACATTTCAATGAATAACCTCTCATCTGTAGAATTAGAATCAAGACGTAGGAAGTCCAGACATAGCAAAAGTAACCACTCAAATCCCAACAAATCGAAATGGGAAGCCAAATCCAACGGCAGGGACAACTACTAAGTGCAATACTTTTCGAGGCCTTTCCGTATTTTAGTGTTTTAATTTTTACTCTCCGTCCACAAGCAGAGGCATCGACCCAGTGATTATAAAATACAAAATTACCAATGTTGAATAAATATGGAGAATTTTCGTATGCTTTATGTACATTTCAAGTAGTAACCTCTCATCAGTAGCATTAGAATCAAAACGTAGGAAGTCCAAACATAGCCAAACAAAGCAAAAAAGAACCACTAAAATCCAAACAGATCGAAATGGGAAGCCAAATCCAACGGCAGGGACAGCTATTAAGTGCAATAATTTTTTTGGGATAAATTTCATGTCAGATAAATCTGACAACTGGGCTGGTGAATACCCTCGGGGACTCTCGGTCCACCAGCAGAGGCATCGACCCAGTGGTTTCAAAATACAAAATTTCCAATGTTGAATAAATAAGGAGTAACCTCTCATCGGTAGCATTAGAATCAAAACGTTGGAAGATAGCAAAAATGAAGCACTCATATTATAAGTCTATCATATCTACCGGTGGATTTTCCATTTACTTTTTTACGAATGAGATCTACTCACATGGTATCGGATGTCAAGTGAAAATACAAACAAGCATCGTTTGAAAGTCAGATATGCAGAGTTACACGAAAACGCTCCTAAAACTTCAGTTTTAGTGTGCCCCAGAATTCTGCTCTTATATATATTGGGTGCTTCGAATTGGTTTCGAATATCTTCGAAAGAATAAATATACATTTACACTCAAAATCTCTGTTTTTTGCAAGAGTTTAAAGATATTTGATTTTTCTATACTTAAAAACACAACTTAATTCCAGACTGAGAGATGTGATCCGGTGTAGCAATCCCGGAACCGAACGCAGAAAAAATACATACATCGTCTCCACAGAAATCCATTCTAATGACAATAAATTTAGTACTTCTAAATTGACAACATATTTGTCGAGTTAGGTGCTTTGGTGACCGGATGCTTCAGCAAACAACCGACGTTCCAGTGTGAACCATACCTTCTCAATGTCTTGAAAGAGATTTTTCAAAACTGCTCAAAGATTAATAATAAACATGGAATAAAAACAAGCCTCAACTTTATGTTTCGTTGTATTTATGACCTTTGTCACTGATCAATACAACATTTAGACATTAACTCATTTATTGAGTTTGCATTAAAGATGCAATGTAAACTTTTGATGTACTTCATATCTTGTACTTTGTCTGGCAATAACACCGACAAAAATCTGATACAAATGTTTAAATGTTTAATTAATTTTAATTTAATTCGCTGTCCGTTTACCGGCAGCAACATTTCAGAAGCTCCACTTCTAAGCACGAGAGTGTTTTCCAGGGCTCGACCAACAGAGCTGACCCAGGTGGATGAGAGGGGAGTCCTCTCGTTTGGGACTGCCAGCTCATAATACGAAAAGCCTGGCCGTGGACGGTACTGGCTGACGTGTATGAAGAATGCCACGCTCCATGCACGTTAAAGACCACTTTTGTAAATTTCGAAAAAGAGAAGGCTAATGCAGCTAAAAAAGGCTAAATTTTCAACCTACCAATGCAGCTCTGCCATTTTCCAGTTGCAGTCAAAAGTCGTTGCCTTGTTGTGTCTCACCCCAAAGTTTGAACTTGTTCTCGTCCTGAATTTGCATGAAGTATTTGCAAGTGGATGTTAAACAACCAACAATCAATCAATCTCACACTGGGATTTAATAGTTGTTGAAGGGCTTTTATGCCCATTGCATTGTTTTTTTCTAGACAAGGTTAAGCTGCGCGTTCAGAAACGTCTCCAACATGCCAATGTAACTCCAGCAGGAGTTATTCCTTAAATCCTTAACGTTCGGAATCATACTTGATGACCGTAATTAAACATCAGTTTTTAAATAAATTTGGATCTTTATCCATGCTGAATAGTTTTTAATGCCATGTTTGCCTATTTTAACCCTTATTGGACACGATGTTGTGTCTTTAAATGGCTATAGTTGTTTACAGACCACTCACATTCGATGTTTGGCGGAGTTCGTGTTGGTTACGTTTAGATTTCTACCTTGTGCTTTTCTAAAGAATTGTGGCTTTGTCTTGATTTTGAACTTTTCCCGTTTCTTAAATTATCTTTACAATTTTATTTCTCTTCTAATAAGAAGTGCTCTAAGAATACGATATTATTTAGCGCCTGAAAACACTGAGGCCCCAGTTAAATTCCATGATAGTAATTGTAAATTAGTTGCCTAAATAATAATTCTGCTTTTCTCAACTACTGCCAAGTTATGGTGACAACTAAGGTCAGAAGTCAGATAAAAATACCATACATATATATCTGACGAAAACCCGTAGAAAAAACTTTAACATTTGAAGCCCTAAAAATACCTAATGCTACAAAATTTTAAAAATCGGCTTTATCGGTAATTGACATCACAATACGCCTTCTGAGATCTTTGTAACAAATTATTTCAAAGAGTTTTAATAAAAATCTATCTATTATAATTTAAAACATTTTGTAGATTCCATGCGCTTATCAAATATCTTTTTCCAGTGGCACAATAAAGACAGTTTTATCAGGGAATGGCAAAGACAAGTCCCAGAGAAGAGGAAAGATAATGCTATTACCCGAATATGTAATACGAATATCGGAGCATTAAATGTAAGTGGTATAATTTGACAAATACATCCTCGTTGGCTTTCTTTTTCAGTTATCATCACACAGTAAAAACTTCTTACCTAATTATTCAAAATCAATTAAGTAGTTATTGAATGTCTGCATTTATCAATTTGTAAATCCTTATAGGTTTGGAGTGTTTTAGCAACTATTTCATGTTTTCTCAAAATTTCAAATTAAGAACTATGTATTTAATGTAGATTCATTAAAAATAGAATAGCGCGTTATTTATTCATATACTTTTACGAATGTAAACCGTTACTTATCAGACATTAAATAATTAACACACATTTTTTTCGATCGAGTTTAAATGCGACTTAAATTCAGCCTTAGTTTAAAAGCACAGAGGTATCATGTTCAAACTCATCACAATAAAGTATACTTCAAGTAAGAATGATACAGCAAAGTGCTTAAAATTCTGTACCAGTACCCATGCATTTAAATGTTTCATCCTTAACAGGGACTCTACATTTAGATTGACGTTAACCCGTTTTAGAGTTTGACGATAACACAGATTGGAGTTGGAAGAAGGGGTGTAGGACAGGGGATGCTTACCCTTCCGGAGCACCTGATCCCATTCCTGTTTGGAAGACGAGTTTGCGGATTCCAAGACGCTGTACTTTTTGTTTTCGTTCTATCTTCAAGTTTGTTTCAAACTTGTCTTGTCTCTTTTAACTATGCACTTTAAATATCTCACATGGGTATTCTACACTGGACGTAGACTTATAGATCGTCTTTAGAAATTGAAGCATCAATGTGTTGTGAAAGAAAATGGAAAACCATGATATGAATATTTGGCACTTGGTAAAACGATGTCTTTTTCATAGGAAGACATATTTCTTTTCTAATAAACACACTGAAGGTGATATTCTTAAACTGTTGGATTTCTCATTGACAATATATTTGTAGAACAAGTATTACAAAAGACCCTATGCATTCAAATGGGTACAAACAGCGCGCTCCTTCTATTTGTACTGCTACGAAGCTAAATGTATCTACGGCAACTGTAGAATGGGAACAAAATTTTTCCAGGGTCGTTCAATTTTAACATTTCGACACATATTAATAATATTTTGTCATTGAACAATCCTAGATTCAGTGATCATCTCAATTACATATAATCTGGCGAAATAAATAAAGAGATCACACACACACACTAAAACAATAGACCAAAAGAGTAAATTTATATCTGCAATTAAGGACAAACGGGATGATTTCGGATTTCTTTTTGTAAACTTTACACTTTTATTAAATAATACAACAGGGCCGTATGAACTTATTGCCCCGGGCCGAATTACCCGTATGAAATTAGATTTAATACGAGAAGAATTTTTTTTAACTGTAAAAATGCTAAGAAATTACTTTATTTGATACAAAATCTGATACAATTTTATCGATTTTGATATAGATCGCGAAAAAACATCACAACCGAACTATTCATAATTAAAGATCTATCAAGTAAACATGTTTAGTTCAAATACCTTCGCGATACTTTTGTTCTGTCATATCTATTTGAACAAAAGACCAAAAATAATTGTTTTTTAAAGAAAATATTATTGTAGCATTTATTTTAAAATCTGAGCAAATCTGGGTTTTAATGTACCTACTCCTTTCTTTAAAACTAAGGTTTAACTAAGGTTGCAGGTATCGTCGACAGATTTGGATTAGTTTAAAGAGTTTTTTTGGCAACGTTGTGTTAATGGTATGTCCTATCAAATATTCTTTTAAATGTTTTAGATAGTAAACAGTCAACAGGTTTCATGTTGCATATGCGATATGATTAAATTTTATTTGAAGTACTTTATGTATATCTTATTTTCTTAACATTTTTTTCTAAAAAGACTTTTAAGCCTTATCTGTTGTTTACCCTCACTAGACAGTTTCAGAAATTCCACTTCCATCCTTGTGAAATGCACTGGGAAATCTCAGTGTCCTCATAAATGACGCCTTGACCAATGAAATTCAGCCAGAACAATTACATTCCCATAATTCGGCTGTATTTCTGAAACGGTCCATTCGTGGTATTTCGCAAGGTTAATCTAAATATATTTGATTAACTTGACAAACTTACGAGTATGGTCAACACCATGCATATCTTTGGGACATTGTATAACAGCAAAATGTCCTGCCAATGTCGCAGGCCAGCAGGACAATCCATCCCATGTCATGTTACAATAGCTGTTCCCATCATCTGTAATAAAAAAATCATTGATATTATTCATGAACCAAAGACCTTAACAATATATATATACAGTATTGCACGTATGTTGTACTCTTAACCCGAAACAACTCTTAACCTTCAAATCATACTCTTATCCGATACCCTTATCCCGAAAAAAGAAAAAAGGTTAATTATAACAAATTAATTAAAAAAACATGAATTATAATGTTAAAATCCAACTTATAAATGTTGTTGTTAATTTTTCCAATATTCATTTATCAAGCAAAACTATCGACAAACAGTGTTTTAACAGATAAAGATCTTTTTAAAGGGAGAAATCATTATTTCTCATGTTTTCCGACCAAAGAAAGACAAATCTAACAATTTATTCTTAACCCGAAATGAAATACCCTTAACCAGATTTTGTTTCCAATAACTGTTGTTATAATATTTTAAAGTATTCGTAGTTTTTATTTGACACATAAATTTGTATACTTAGTCAACTTTTTGTGCGAATTCCTACCTTCAGATTAATGATACAGGCTCATGGAAGCTTTTGGAGATTTTTTTATATGAACTCTATAAATCAAAAGTTATCCTAGGATTTTCCGTATAATACGCACACACTGCACACGACCCATACCAAATAAGACTATGATAAAACAGGGGCTCTCAGGAGCCTGTATCACTAATTTAAAAGTAACTCAACATTGCATTGTTGATTTGTCAGGAATGCTGAAACACTAGGACCATTTCCGTATAAAGTTTTGTTACAATTGGCTAAGTCTGTAGTTTCAGACAACAATATTTTTATAATTTGCCACTCTATTTTCTATTTTAATGACGGTGGCCATCTTTGTTGGGAGCGATTCCAACTTTACAAGCCATTTTAGGGGTCTACTCCACCAAAGTTTCAGACCAGTCGGTTAGGCGGTATGTTATTAGACGGACGGACGACGGATGCAAAGTAATGGGAATAGCTCTTATGACCCTTGGACCCAGGTGAGCTAAAATTATTGGTATATGCATGTGTGTATACATGTGTGCCACTCTGAATTTTTAACATAACATTTTCATACGGTTTTAGAAATTGATTCAAACCCCAAAACTCAACGTTTGTAAACGTAAACGACGTTTTAAAGTGGTCTATTTATATCTTTAACATTTGATCGTCAAATTTAAAGATTGTATTTATGTAATACATATTTAAAAAGAAACTTTATTTTATAAAATTTATTTATAGTATAAAACTTGAGAAATTCTGGCCCAAAAATGCTTTTTTGCAATATTAGAAAATGAATGAAGACCCATTCTGCAGCTAAATGCGAGCGTTAAATAAATTATTGGTGGTTTTCACCCTGTCACAATTTCGCAATAATAAAAACATCGCATTTATTTCAGAATATATACTATCAAGAAAGTACATTTCCGTAGTAATGATTCATTCATACAGTATATAAAATGTACATGTGACACTATGACTACCTTGTCACACATATCTGTGAACTTATATATATGGATTTATTTATTGCTAGAAAGCATAGATTTTCATTTGCTTTGCATGATTGAAACTTGCACGGTTGAGTTATTTTATAATATTAGTTTATGGAAACAAATGTGTTGATGTAAAACAAGCACACCTAACATTTTTACTTTTTAAAATCGGTTAAAACGATGAAAATGGATGTAGTTGCTGGTGTTCAAATCGCTTATTTAGAGTTGATGGAGAAAGCCGGTAAGTTCTAGGTTACTGTTTTTTTAATTTTCAGTTTATTTTATTCCATGCCGAAAATTTCTTTTTTCATTTTTATTATCATAAATGTATTTCTAGACCCTCCCAACATTTTGCAGGTCATGTTGTCGTTTACCAATCATGAACGTCCCCACAGGGGATAGTATATTCCAGACTGAGTATATATACTAAGATAAATAGAAATTTAATGTTGTTTAAGGAGTCAACCTTGCTCTGCTCTTTAGAATCAGTACAGCTGTAGCACATGGATTTACAAATACATGCAGACACGCTACAATCGCTCATATAAATATAACAGGAAATCATCATACTATCCATCTAGCTAAACTGAATCCCCCTTTTCGAGTTTGCAGTTTATAAAGTCAGTATATATGACATGATACGTGTTTCTATACACCAATTCACATACAAGTTTGTAAAGATAAGCAGACGAGTTTCCGACCTAAATTTAATCTATTAAAACCACTTTTAACTATGCAAGGTCACCTGCATAATTAACGATTGATTGATTGTTAGTTGCTTAACGTCCAGTGGCAAATATTTCATGCATAGTTCAGGAGTTCAATAATTACCAAAATTATCGAAAGTTTAGGGGTGGGTGTGAGACACAACAGAGCAACGGTATTTGACTGCCACTGGAAAATGGGAATGATGGTTAGGGACGAAAAATTTTGCCTTTTGTAGCGGTATTAGCCTTCTCTTTTTCGAAATCTACAAAAGCGATCTTTTACGCGTATCCATGACTATTAAAATCAAGATTATTATAACTTTATTTGCAAAATACACCCATGAGGGTCAAGCAAAAACACAAACAACATACTGACAAAGTCAAAGAACACTAAACAGCACGACAAAATACATAATATACATGCAGTTATCAAATGAATGAACAGATGGAACTTTTTGCCAGTGTGGACCCTATTTTCGCAATTCCAATGATTGCTTGATAAAGTTTCCTACTAGGGGCAAAAGTTCAAATTTCGGATTCAGTAAATATGATAATTTATCCAGTGGCTGTTCTGATATAAAGTTAGGATTAAATGATAATATTTTTTCGAACAATTGATTTCTTAATAACATATTTCTGTTACAGTTCAAAAAGAAGTGAAATTCATCATCTAACTGTTTCATTTCTAGGAATATTTCTGTTTCGCCCAACCTCAATTTCTAAATTATGATCATTGACCCGAATTTTTTTTAATAGTTGTCTAGTTCTAAAACTTGGCATATCTGTTAAATAGTTTTTATACTACTGCTGAAAACCAGACTTCTGGAAAACAAGTGCCCATTATGCTTCTGAAAACTAGACGTCTGAAAACATGTGCCAAATATACCACTGAAAACTAGACGTCTGAAAACATGTGCCAAATATACCACTGAAAACAAGACATCTCCAAAACATGTGCCCATTATACTGCTGAAAACTAGACGTCTGGTAGGCAGGTGCCCATTTTATCACCTGGAAACCAAGATTTGCCCTAAACCCCGGTCATTTTTTAGCCCATGTGACAGATTTTACCTCGCGACCACAAATCAACTGGTGTCTTCCTCTTTCCATGGGATGTAACCTACCTAAGTTCCGTTTATATTTGTTCTTTCATCTTTTTTTGGAATTGTTTAAGGCTACCCACTGATTCGCTTTTGTGAAAACAATAGCTGAATTCAACCTCGTACCAGCTTGGCTAAAAAATGTCAAGAGGAGACGTCACGTGACAATGTTTGAACATGAAACTTATATGTTTCAATTATTATAAATTTTAAACAACGTTATTTTTAAATCTCTTTACAACGAATAACCGCAGGGACTGCAAAAAAATTTATAGCGGCCTGTCAACTAAAGTTTAAATTGGACCAAACAAAGACCGTTTTCCTGAATCCGTCTCCATTTCCATAGTAATTGACGACAATGTTCATATTTCTTGCAGTCTAGTTCGTTAAACTTTCTATATCTCGAGCCTTGACGAGGGTCGAAATAGAAAATTATCTCGATTGTAGAAAATTTGAATATAAACTGCGAATGCAAAATGCTAATTATTAAACAAATTGTAGTTTTCGCGTTCATGTTATAACTAAACATATAGCACGCTACGTGTTAATGAAAGAACTAAACATTTAAAAGTTGTCGTATTCATGAAATAACTAAATATAGTAGTAATTGTGCTTTTAAAATTACTTTATATAATTATATGAAGCACGTATATGAATTCGCTTTTAATAAAAGAACTAAACATATAGCTGTGTTCGTTTTAATAAAATAACTAAACATAAAGCTGTGTTCTTGCTAATGAATTAACTAAACATATAGCTGATATAACTAAACATATAGCTGTGTTCTTGCTAATGAATTAACAAAACATATAGCTGATATAACTAAACATATAACTGTGTTCGCGCTGATGATATAACTAAACATATAACTGTGTTCGTGCTGATGATTTAACTAAACATACAGCAGTATGTTCGTTTTAATAAAATAACTAAACATATAGCTGTGTTCGTGTCAATGAATTAACTAAACATATACCTGTGTACGTGCTGATAAAATAACTAAACATATAGCTGTGTACGTGCTAATGAAATAACTAAACATATAGCATTTTCCGATCTAATGAAATGACTAAATATAGCTGTGATCGGGATTATGAAATAACTTAACATTTGGCTGTGTCCGTGCTAATGAAATAACTAAACATATAGCAGTGCTCGTGTTACTCCCCCCCCCCCCGAGAGCGTTCTCCGCCTGCAGGTAGCACCCCTGCTAATGGGACGTCAGCTGGTTGGACGACGGGATGTTTAACTATTCAACCATCCCGAGAGTAACCGGGGTTACTTTTGGTTGCTCGGTTTCTCCGTCAAGAAGTAGAAACCCTCCTAAAGGGGCGTCCGTTGGTTGGGCGGGATGTGTAAATTCTCATCGGGAACGTTACCGCCGTGCCCCTTGTTGGGAAAATGCTACGCTCTCAGCACGTTAAGGATCCCTTTGCAACAGCTCGTAATGAGTGGTCCGTAGGTGACCAATTGCTTCACAGGTACTTGGCGAGATTTTTTTATATGCCATAATACCTATACACTAGTATAGGTATTATGGCATATAAAAAAATCGTATAGGTATTATGGCATATAAAAAAATCTCGCCAAGTACCTGTGAGTTGCATAGGCTAAATTCAAAACAGTCCCAATTTGGCATAATTCCCCGGACTTCTGTGCGAATGATCCAGGGTTCGATTTCCGGACTTGTCGTAGTAGTTCATGCTCTACTGTTTAAAGTTCTTTAAAATAGTGCCTTGTATTTCTTCTTTTATTAAACAGATTGATCTACAAAATAGAAAAAAAACAACGATTGAAAATGCCTTAATTACATTGCCTACGAAGCGCTTTTCTAGCTTAACCTTCATCAGGTACGACTAAATACTAAAAACGGAATAAAGTGCAGGGCTCTTACGCATTACAGTAACTTTGTAGTCAAATAACTGTACTCTTGTCATTTAATCGATTTCAGACAATTTTCTTCATTTTACAAAGTTAACAGTCGGTGGTTATACTAGTAAAATCTGGGTTTATATTGAGATGAGATGCACCAAAAAAATCCAGAGAGATATAATATATCGAAAGAAATATGAAATTCCAGAGATATATTTAGTATGCCGACAGAATTAAAAATTCAAGAGTACCATAATATACCAACATAATGTAGACATTCCAGAAATTGTCCAATTTGGCGATAGTACGTAGAACAAAATCCATAATTCCAGAGATATATACTAGACAAAAAAAGAAACGTTACACACCTTAAACTTCATCTTATTAAATTTATAACGCTTTTCTAGAAATGTTCTTTCATAAAATTTCAATCTCCATGCCATTATGAATACAAATGAAGCAGCACACAAATAAAGTGGTTTATTTGTATCGCCAAATTGCAAAACTGGAAACCGGATGTCACAAAATAACGAGAAAGGTGATCAACACATTTTTGAAAAAAGAAATCTTTCTACACTCAACTTCGGAAAATGTTAAAATTCTGAAATGTTGCACTTTGTGGTCGTAAATTTCAGTTGAATATTTCAGTTTTTTGCATGAATCTGAAGCTCACGTTGAGCTGACCATTCTATAAAAATGTCGAAATATACACTGTTGACAAAATTATGGAGCAAGAAAGTTTAAAATCCATAGTAAATTCATTAAACTGCAACGTTTCTTTTTTACCAGTATAATAGGCTGACGGAATCTCGAAAAAAAAAACTCCGGGGATATATAATATGTCGACGGAATCTTGAACAAACTCCGGTATATACATGTATAATATGCTGACGGAATCTTGAACTAACTCCGGGGATATATATGCCGACGGAATCATGAACTAACTCCGGGGATATATAATATGGCGACGGAATCTTGAACACCGGGAATAAATAATATGCCGACGGAATCTTGAACAAACTCCGGGGATATATAATATGCCGACGTAATCTTGAACTAAGTCCGGGGATATATAATATGCCGACGGAATCTTGAACTTACTCCAAGGATATATAATATACTAACGGAATATTGAACTAGCTCCGGTGATATATAATATGGCGACGGAATCTTAAACAAACTCCGGTTTATATAATATGCCGACGGAATCTTAATCAAACTCCGGTATACATAATATGCCGACGGCATCACGCTTGAACAAAGTCCGGGGATATATAATATGCCTACGGAATCTTAAACGAACTCCGGTTTATATAATATGCCGACGGAATTTTGAACTAACTCCGGGGATATATAATACTTGAACATACCCTGGGGGTATATAATATGAAGACGGAATCTGGAACAAACTATGTGGATATAATATCTATAATTTCAATTTAAGGGCCCTTTACAGAGCATAATGAATGAAATAACAGAATAGCTGTATGACGACAGAATGTAGAACAAACTCCAGATATATATAATATGACATTAAATTGTTTTGCGAAGTGACCTCCATTTTTGTAGGAAGCTATTTACCTTTTACCAGCTTTAAAAAAAAGTGTTGCCTTATTTATTCATCTACATCAATTGATGATTCTAACGAAAATTCCCCTTTTTCATTAATTTTACCTATAAATGGTACCCGAGCGGAATGCAATTATTGACACCTAACATTATTTTCTATGTCAGTTCCAGCGTTACTCTTTCTCAGCACCTAAATATTATCTGTCTACTCAAACAATCTCGCTTGTTTAACTAATAAAACGTATGTGCTTCGCAAGCGCAGCATGATACGACCGCAGCATGTTGACATGTGAAAGGTGAACAAATGAACCTTTGGGTATGTGTGGACACAGTATTTTGTTG
>JARWCS010350651.1:0-11083 GCA_034783895.1 Geukensia demissa
ACAAACATAGAACACACAACACTACACTGAAAACTAAAGCTGGAATAACACGAACCCTACAAAAACCAGGGTGAGTCAGCTGTTTCACGAAAGAAAGAGTACAAAATTTACGAAATCGGTCGGAATGTTAAACTCTTTTTTCCAGATTTGAATTTTATTAAAATTCGTTCTTTTCATCACTTTGATTTTGTTTAAAAAGATTTTAAAGGATAGTGTTAATGAAACGGAACATCCGTTGTTTTTAAAAACGGACAACCTAATACTAAACATAGTACAAAGCTAAGACACAGGTTCGGAATTTAAAGGCAGACCAGTTTCGTGTTAATTTGGTTAATAATACAGGTTGTGACTGCGGTTGGGTAATTGAAGATGCTAATCACTATATTCTAAATGTCGTTTTTATGCTGAAGCGATAATTGGAATTTATTGATCATTTTGAAATAGGATCAGTACTTTTTGAAATCATTGCCTAAATTGATGATTATAATCATTTGTTAAGTATTCAAATGTACACTCAGCAAACCAACCGTTTTTTTTCTCGTGTTCTATTTATTTTTTGTTAACTATTTTGAGATTAATTGTGAATATGACACAAACGTATTAACGATACTTGGTATTCTACAATTGACTTTCAATCATAAATAAATGTATCGTTTTTCTTTTTGTCCTTAATGTAATGTAATTACATTATGTTTTGTATATTGGTTTGAAATTGAAATACTATGGTTTCATATATCTTCTTCCATTTATTGATGGTGTAAGTATATATAAATATATGTTATGTTTTTATGTTGAGAGAACCATTGTAAGTTGGAATACTAGTTAATAATCAATTAATATAGCATTTCGTTAGAGACAATATAAGAGGTCTAAAATCAGAGTGTTACTAAATGTTTTTCATAATACTGGAACTTGTGATTGTGTATAATATAATGCCATATCTTAAAACCCCTCTGTTGGGCAAAGGGTATTTAGCGTTTTCTTAAATTTGAATTGTAAGCTCCGTTTTGCATATGATTCCAAAAATGTTGAAAAATTAGATTAGAGATTTCACAAAATTACAAGTGTTACTTGAACAAAGTTAGAAAAAAACAAAGCACCATGTTAATTACTTTATCAACAGTATATTTTTCATCTGGCCGAGAGACATGAAAAACAACATTATTTAGAATGTATTTATCTAACATTGGTAATTTTTTTATTTATTTCCTTGAACGTAAAAGGTTTCCAAACCACACGCGTACGAATCACATGCTACACCTTTGACGTTACAAGTTTTACTCAAAATGAACGATTTAAATCGTATGATTTTTTGTACAGATAAAATTAACGAAACACTAAAAAGGTATTTAGGATCATTTTAATGCTTATATTCATGCTGTCTTTATTTTGTTATTATTATTTTATGACATTACGTTTAGTTGAAGTAGAGTTTAAGGATTCCATGACGGGTGTTTCGTGCAAGTCAGGGGAGGCTGACCCTTCTAAAGCACCTGTGGGACTCCTGTTTTTCAAAGGAATTCTTGAATTCCAAGTGTTTGTTCTTTTTGTTTATGTTTTATCTTTTAGTTTGTTTCAAATTTGTCTTGTCTCTTTGGACTATGCCCTTCTGATCTCTTACATGGTTATTCTACATTGGACTAAAATTGCATAGATAAAACGAAAATAAAGAACAATATTATTTAATTCACATGATATACTTCAAATAATGGCTTATATTCATGAACATTTCAAATATAAAAAACTTGTATCAAACCAAATTAATTGAGTATTCTGTATTCGTATTTATTTTTTTTCTCTCTCTTTAGTCAGATTTAGAATTTTTATTTATGGAATGAAAAATTCTATATTCACAAAAATCTATATTACGACAGACACGTATTTGTCTCTGACCATAAATTTGAAAAAAAGGTTTGTGGCGAACAAAGCAATGCTTGATTTTGTATCAATCTTGTTAGGTCAGAACTAACAATTTTGAATGTAAAATAGTATCAATTATTTAATGATATGAAATTATACTAAAATTTAGAGTGTGGATTGAACATTGCGTTTTCGTCTATTTGAAGGAAAAAACTTAACTCGTATGTCATTTTGCTAAAACTTTTGGGAAATTGTCTTACCGAAAATTAGGATTTTACATTGCGTATTGATTCCAAAAAAGCAGGATTATAAATTTGGAATAAAAAATAGCATAAATTCTTATAAATTCTTATGTCGTATGATTTTATTCCAAGAATGTTTCAACATATGAGAAAAATTACTCTTCGGGAACCAAAAATAATCCGGGTTATACATTATGTAATCGACTCAAGTTCAGTTGTATCAAAATTTTGAATGAAAATAGTATTTCCTTGTTCGTTGCATGAATGAATGCTTCGAGTTTGCAATTTGTTTTAAGCAACTCTTTTGCAAGCCACAAAAAATAACATGTAAATTGTCGATTCATATTTTTATGTCAGAATTATATAAATTGGTGTTATAAATAAGAGCATTAAATCTTCAGTTGCTTGAGTTTACACCAATTTTTTTTTTATTTTAAATTTGAACAAATGTCTTGTTCCAAACCGATGATCAAAATTGTAACAAGTTCAGTCATCTTTGGGGTCAGAAATATCTGAATGAAAAAAGGCATTAATTCTTAAGTTGCATAGATTTTCTCCATAAAATTTTAAAATTGAAAAGAGAGTTCATTTCCCAACCACCAATAACCTTGAGTGACCATTAGGTATTCATGTCTTGAGATCAGAATGTAAATTACACAAATGAAAACATCAATATTCTTCAGTCGATAAATCTGACCACAAATTAGCAAAATTTAGAAAACAATGTGATATTGCTCCAAAATATTCTGGCTTGTACATTAGTTGTCATCTGTCAGGGCCATAACTATATATTGTAAATGAACAATGACATAAATTCGTACGTCACATAAATTGAAACGGATTTTTTGTATGTGATAAAAATCTTGTTCAAAGCAGAAAACAATCTGCATTGAGCAGAGACTTGATACTACAATTATCACAGACAGAAACATCTTCATATCACTGGATTTAGTATTACTTATGCATGTTAAAAAGAAGGAATTAATAATAGCATAAATTTTTTTTGCAAATTTTTCCGACAAATTTTTTCCAGAACATGATTTATCGCATTCATAAAGTTATCTTTATTAAACAACCCATAGCAATTTTCTCAAAATCTGTCGGTTCAAAGTTTTAATTTCATAATATAAACGGTAGACATTTATCGATAAAACTGCACTTACCTGGACAGGAAGCCATTTCTGACAATTTTTCGACTCCTTTTCCTTCATTATAGGCAGATGATATAGGATGTTTTTATACTTTACAAGCAAACCACTCGCACACGATTAACACTATACAAGCACACAATTTACACTATGCAAGCACACGATTTACACGTTGCACGTAATCTTTAACCTGTTACGTTCCAGGGACAAGATGCTGAATTGAGAATCTGGTGGACTATAAATAACACAATCATAAATCATCCATTTATAATGACATGTTATTACAGGGGATTTATTGCATTTTATCATTTTTTTAAGTGTAGAGTAAAGAAAGCACAATTACCAGACTTCTCACAAGACAACAAAAGAAACACATTTTTATTATGGTACAATTCAGATATATACATTGGTAAACAAATATATAGTTCATAAATCGTATCCAATGGAAATCTCCCAATATATAAGGCACTGTCAATTTATCACAAAATATAATTTCCTATATGGCGACAAACCATCTTAGGAAATAAATGATAAAATAAATGTACCAATATTATAGCCAGCCACATACACAATTAAAAATAATAATACAATTAAAAGAAGGAAAAGTTAGTACTGCTCTAGGCGGCGGTTTGAAAAATTCAATCAAGAAAAAGTTTACGGTTTGCCAAGAAAAGTTGACAATGACATATATACCAGCTGTACGTATTATAGCAACAAGATCATCAATGAAATTACGAAATTATCGATAAATCCTTGGACTTTCGATTTAAAAAAGACCCAAGATGCACCTGTTAATTATCATTTTTCATCAACAAAAATTACAAATCGATTCTTGTAGTGTTATAAGAACACAGGAGCATTTTTTTTTGGTTTTTAATATATCTAATAGTTGAACGGTTTGACAGGAAATAAAAACACGTGTGATCTTGAAATACTCAAAATACAAAAAACATTAGTTTGTGTTTTAAAATATCTATATACCTCAGGAATAAACAATAAAATTGAAAGCCTTATAGGTTACTTTAGCATTACACAAGTAATTTGAAAGGAAATAAAATCAAAATTGCCATTAAAATAATAAAAGGAAGAAAGAAAACTTTAACTATTACGACATTTTATTACTTGATGCATAACACAAATGAACAGTAGGGTAGTTGAACCCTTAATATGTGAATATAAATGTATCAGTATGATTTCTTTTCAAGTGTGGATTTTTATGTGATAATATCCAACATTTATCTTTGTATGCATACGTATATATTGCTAATTTCAATTTTCTGTTTTTTCTACTATTTGTTTAGCTAAGTGTATATGGTTAAATAGTTAAATATTTTGCTAAGTGTATATGGTTAAATAATTAAATATTAAAAATTACAATAGTAAGAAAGTTTGATATCAAGTTCAAAACTGATTGAACATCAGATGAAATCTACAGCATAAATTATATTTTGTTCTCTTCAACATTAAAACATATATGTTTTCGTTTCGTTACAGATATTTTAAATGCAATGGACGCAAATAAGGTAAGTATAATATATCTGTCGACAAAAAAAAATGTTTTGGTAACATAATTTTCGAATTGTTTTTATGTAGTATCAAGAAGGCGAAATCCGCTTTACAAACCACTGACAAAATATATAGATGAAATATCCCATCCTTTTTCATTTAATAATGTTTAAGCCTTTCTTGTCGAAATGTTTACTTTGGTGACTTTATACAGCACATCTCGTTAATAGAGTTATGAGAAATAAGGTTTACCAGTATCCAATTGCCAAATCATAATGGTACTCTTTTCAAATCCGGAACCATAACGATGTAAATTTTGACACTGCTGTAAATACTATCGTTGTGTTAAGGAAAATGAAATCGTTTGTTGACTGAGTTCGAATTTATCAAGTTTCCACTTTAAGTCCTCAACACAGTTCCAGTTAATTCATATTTTGCAATACCGGACTACCTGCGAGATGTCTCTAACATTTCGATAAAGTAATTTGGAAGTTTTCAACGATTTTTTTAAAAGCGGTCAAACATATATAAATGAGAAACGATAAAGACTTAAGGAGCTGAAATTATTTTAAACCTTGAACTTGGTTTCTATAAAAATGGTAGACTTTGATTTATATTTCAGCTAAACTTAAATTGTGATCGTTACTTTTGCTTGTCGTTTAAACATTTCTATTAATTTTAAGCGACTCATCAAGCCACACAGAAAGAAATCCTTAAACAGCATTGCAAATAATTATCATCATTATAACAACTCATCATCGACTGTCATATTCATAACTTAAGTTTAATAGAGTTTGTATTTATTGAGTAAAAATGCACTTTTTTAATACTGTTTATCCGTCCAGTAAAATTCTAAAAGTTTAATAATAATTTAAAATCTCAAATAAGGCACAAAAAATAAGCCTTAACCTAAACCCCTAATCAGTGCGTTGTTTAGCACGTTTAGTACGATTTATTCCCTTTTCAAGAGACCTCAAATTACGTTTTCTCCTGTCGACAATGTCTGTCTAATGTGCTTGCCCTTAAGTCAGGAATTGTGGTCATAGGTTTGACTCTATGTTGAATGTGTTTAATGTACATTTTTGATAATATTTTACTAACGATAGTGGGAAGATATCCATTGTCATTTGTGAAATAATTTTAAAAAATAATTACATGTATAAATAATTAAAATTTTTAAAAAATATATAATGCAAAATGAAGAATTTTAAAAGCAAGACAACCTTGTTTCATTTTTAAAATCTAAATCTTAAATAGGAGCATGAACATAAGAAGTTTGAACTCTGCTGTAATTTAGTGGGTAGCTGTCTCATGGACAATTATGCCACATCTCATATTTTTATATACTGATAGAGTTAATTTAAAGTAAATTCATTCCGATAAATGCTCACATTTCTTGTACAGATGTTATTTTTTTGGGAATGACTAAACTTACAAAATTTCAATAGGATTTGATATTTGAATTATAAAGGAATATTTGTTTGAGACATACCCCTTGCAATCAAGAATCAATATTGACTCCAGTTAGACACATATTCGTTTGTTTTCTGTGACGATGAACATTTAAAATCGATTTTATAAGTACCTTAGTTTAATGTAAACCTTAACCGATGCTTAAACAGAACACCAAGATTTAAAGAACAAATTTTAAATAAGAACAAACACACACATAATATAAATATAATATATTAAAGACTGCAAATAACTCTACATCTTTATAAAGTTAGAAATATTATAAACCACTATTCAAAGTTCTCTAACGTTTTCATAACTTCAGGCAATCCTCATACGAATGTCCTTGATGAGGTTTCGTTGACAACATCTTGTGACGTTATCATAATGGAAAAGGGCAGTAATTAAGTGTGGTTTAATTTCGGCTCGAACATTTTTGATGTTAAGAGCTTCTTTTGCAAGTCTTTTGTAATCGTTTTGCTCATTCATTTTGTAAAACGGATACACTTCATATTTACCGCGACCGCAGACGTCTTAATGTTCACTTACATCGATTTGTCTTACGGTCGGGTCCTTGATTTGTTGTCTGTGCACTCTGAATCTTTCTCTTAATGAATTCCCTGTTTGGCCTATGTATGCTTCATTACAATTGTCGCAAACAACACAGTAAATAAGGTTTTCGTAACCACAGTTTCAATCGCTGTTGGACGATATAATCGTTCAGTTCGACAGAGTCAACTGAGTTCCGACTTAAATGAAATTGCAAAGACCATATACTTTACAAACTCGCTATTATGATAAATCTTTATAGAAAATGATTGATTGATTGATTGTTGTTTAACGTCCAGTGGCAAATATTTCATGCATATTCAGGACGTAAACAATTTAGCAAACAATAAATTGATATGTAGACTGTAACAAAGGGGCGGCAAGGGAGGGACTTTTAGACTGCCACTGGAAAAATTGCGGGTTGGATAGGGGCGGAAAATTTAGCCGTGTAACTGGCCGCCTACGGACCACTCAAAAAGAGCTGTTACAAGGGGTCTTTAGCGTGCTTAGGACGTGGCATTACCTAACTACGGGGTGTATTTAACGTCTGCCTCTGTACGGATTGTGAATTTATACATCCCCCACAATCAGGGAGGCCCCTTTTAGAGGACTAGTGCCTCAAGGACGGAGATACTTAGTGCCTATTCTTTCTCCAGCAGAACCTTTGAGAAGGGAAGTTCGAGTATTTATACATCCCGCTCGAACTAACGGACGCCCCATTAGCAGGGGTTTTACCTGCAGGCGGAGAAACCGAACGGCCTATATCTATACCCTGGACGTCCTCGGGAGAAGTTGTGAATTCTGAATTTTTTAGGAAAATGCCTAATAGGTGAAACGCAACGCGATTTTTGAAATTTTTGAACGGCAAAATTATTTGATACAGCGCCAAACAAATCATATGTGTAGTGAAGCTCTAACGTAGGGCGAAATTTGGATTTGATTTTTGTGTATTTTAACATCAAATATAACAGTGTTGTAAGGATTATTATCTCTAGACCTATATAGTTATTAAATTTTTAATTATAATTTTTATTTAAATATATTAAAGTCTGTTTTGACTTAGTCAACGCTAGTTAAACGTGCTGTTGCTATTTTTAGATTTGTATATATGAGAAATTCCATGAATTCTTTAAAAATCTCTTCACCTGGAATTGCTTTTTCTAAACGCAACTTTGGTGGAATGGTCACCAGATGGGTCGCTTTTAGAATTATATCCGATGTCCCCATCCATCAATAAGATGGCTGTAATAATAATGAGAACCCATGGGAAATTCTCTGAAAAAAATTCTCGTCTGGAACTTCTTGCCCAATTAAAACCAAACTTCGGTGGAATGGTCACTATGTGGATACACCGATAAACCCATCAGCCAGCCATGATGGCCCTTACAGCCGAACTTAGTTTAACATGAGACCCTGTATTGGAACCATGCAAACTCTGATGGGATTGCCACAAGGTGGGTCCCTTTCAGAATCTTATCCGATGACCCAACACAACCAACCAAAATGGCCGCTACAGTCGAACTTAGTTTAACATAGAACCTATGGGAAATTCATTTTAACTAATCTCGTATGGAACTACAAACCAAACTTTGGTTGAATGGTCACTAGATGGGTCCCTTTCAGCATTTATATTGATGGTCTTCGTGAAGGATTTTGGGTACGAGTCAAAGATTAATTCCAATGTGGATATATATTGTCTGTGCATGTGCGACCGTAATCGGTCTGAATTTCCGGTTCTTAAGGGGTCTAATCCATTTCCCGCAGTTTTGATTTGTAAAAAGGAAAAAAAAAACTCCTGTCATTTCTTGTATAGATCAAGAGCAAAGACGGCTCTGGACCTGCGTCGCTCGCTGTTTCAATAAAAATCTAGGTGACCAGGACTTCCAGCATGGAAGTATTGCAATGATTTTGGTGAAAATGTTTGGCATCTACAGTTCCAACAACATACCAAAATTTGAGAAAAATCGGATAAGGCATTTTTTGAGTTATCTGAAAAAAGACTATTTCGCGCAAACAAAGTCCCATAACTCTGTAACAACATATCTGAAATTTTAAAAAAAATGAAAGGGAACCAGGCATCATCATTCCCAACAATATACCAAAATTTGAGAAAAATCAGATAACGCATTTTTGAGTTAGTGTATGACATACATGTATCAGAAAAAAGTCCATTTCGCACAAAGTCCCATAACTCTGTAACGACAAATCCGAAATTTAAAAAAAGTCAAAGGGAAACAGGCATCATCAGTCCTAACAACATATCAAATTTTGAGAAAATTCGAAAAAAGTATTTTTGAGTTAGTGTATGACGTTAATGATGGATGGAGTCAAGCGGCTACTAGACCTGCTTCCGCCTTTGGCGAGGCAGGTAAAAATGTAAAACCATGTTGTTTGAAAACACCTGTCTACATTTAGAGTAAGTAAAATAAGACTGACGACCTATGTAATTATTTTGATACTTTATGATGTACTTTATGAACTAGGTTGAACTGCTCTGATAAAAAGGTGCATCAATTATACTACTACATGTATGTTACCAAGTGTTTCAACTGGATATTTTTAGAATTTTCTAAATTTACTAAGCATTATTCAAATAATCTTATGACCATTAGAACAGGCAAAATTGATAAGAGAAAGAAATGCAAGGCAATATTTTTGTAAGAACTCGTTTCATGGCCCAAGGATATCTAATGAGCCAAGGAAACAGCTTAAGGAGAAATTATGCAGTGCAAAATCCAGAAAAGATCTGTATTTTGTCTTTCTGGCATATATTCCATATTCTTTCTTTTAAATATGTAGTGATTCATTGCTTATAGAACATAGTTCATCTGATGTGACTACTGTGGCCATCTTGAAGTTGCAGTAAGTCTAGGGCTACTGGCCAGAGAGCTTCACAGAGCCTTTCGGTAAAAAAGAACAGCAGTGATAGCTAGGGCTGTTTCCATGTACTTGCATTCTAAACCATTCTTTTAGTATAAATTAAGTTGCTTATGTGCCATTTAACCCATATCTGTTTTTTTTATATAGAAAACCCCCTCAGGAGTCTAGTAGGTGAATGATGGAATTAATGAAAAGCTCATTGTCTTCGCTCAAAATTAAGCTGATTTATTAAAAAAAAAGAAATACATGTAGAACCTGTAATGTAGGAGTAGAAAGAAAGGATATGGTGCATATATTCATGACACAAATATCTCATATATACAAGTAAATTCAAAGCAAAGGAACAGCGCTGTGATTGCTGTTCTTCTTCTCAAAGTCACAGTGAGGCCTTCAATATGGAGTAAAAACTTGCACCTCACTAAAAGTACAAGACGTCCCCTAGCTCTGGTTTGAGCGGAAGTCATGCAAATTTGTCTTTGCAATTACAGATAGACAAATTTGGCATTTAAAAATATGTTAAAGGGGAACTACAAATATTTTATGACTGAGCTACATGTATGTTAATAATACCAGTGTGCAAGTTATGTTAATTATGATTGAAACTTTACTACTTCATTCATTACAAGAAAACGGGATATAACAGCAATAATAATTTGTATGCCTATAAATGAAGAACGTGTAAACTAAAGAAAAAATCATCTCTGCTCTATCCTTGATTCCACCGACTCCCATATCTAGGAAAAAATCAGACTGCAGGTAAGAGAAAATTCTTAGCAGTGATTGTTTTCTGGATATAAATTTGATTTATATGATAAAACAGGTAGAAAACATGTGGTATCACTGTATGAAAGTTAAGATTATGGGGTTAATATCAAGGAAACCATATACAGTATATACACAGACTGTTTTGTATGAATAACACTCCAGGTGAAACTGCTGGAGAAAGTTGGAGGAATTTCACCAGCTTTGAAGTTTTTTACTAAACACACATACATGTAGCCTTTTGTATGAAAAACACTCTAGCCTGACCTGCAAGATTGCTGGTGAAATTCAAGAGAAAGTTGAAGTAATCACCAGATTTTGGAGTTTTCCATGAGTATTGTATCATAATTATTAGCCAACTGCTTGATGGTTGGAATTCAATACATGCATATGCTAAACTACAACAATAAATGACATCGGTTGTTTTGCATGGCATCTCTTGTCATTTTTTCTCTATAAATTCACATGTAGCAAAACAGCTGGTCTTTGCTGAAAAAATCGTTCCTAAGTATACTGGCAGGTCTTCTTTCTCCATGTCTCAATAGCTAAATTCTTTGCAACTTCCAATGCTAATATGTTCATGTTCATTGTAATTAGAAATCTATGCATGAAGATGTACACTTTGTGGAAAATTTAAAATAAGGGAAAAGGGCATTATTAAAAAGTAATTTACATTTATCCAGG
>JARWCS010350662.1:0-11083 GCA_034783895.1 Geukensia demissa
GTGTTAAAATTTGAAATGGATCCAAATAATAGAACTAAAGTTATTGAACGGAAATCTAACTGTCTACGGACGCCGACATGCCCATAACATAATACGACCACAAAATTTTTGCGGTCGTATAAAAATGAATGAGTCATGATGTAGAGCAAGTAAGATGTTTGTTAACATGGGGTAATCCCTTTAAGCAGGTCATGAGAAAGGCGATCTTTAAGCTATTAGTACATTTTGAAGGTCTTGTAAACTTAACTTTTAAAGTGACTTGTACAGATCAAAATTTTTAATGTTTATATAACAGCGAATTATATTTAATTTAAAAATCATAATCTAAGGTTCATATTTTTTTTCAAAATTGGGGACAGGAAAATCCGACCACTCCAACACACGCACACACATACAAATCAAATGATGCAAGTATTAGTATCTGAAATGAAGGATATTATATGCTATTCTATTAAAACTCGGGCCTGCATCATGAATTAGTTCGTTAATTTAGAAATAGATTACTTAAACAATAAAACATTTTTACCGCAGAAATTTTATAAAATTAGCAACTTTCTCTTAAATTCACCGTGTTTTCATTCATCCATTACCGTTACAGAACAAAAGATCGACAAAACGTGAAAATAAAACGGCACTATTTCAATGCGTGCTATCATGTTAATTATGGTAAAATTTCAGACAGTTGTGATATAATGCATTTCTAATTTCGTAATGCAGTACAAATGTCTTTGATATAAGAAATAAATAATCACATAAATGGTTATGGCAACTCAGTAACATTGTGGTCCTGCCGCGATGTTAATATGATGTACTAGGCCTTATTACGAAATGGCTTTTCTGTCAATAGACAAGAAGCAAGTGAAACGTAACTAAAATCATTACAGAAGGCAGTAAGTATTTATCAGAAACTTGTTCCGTCAAGGGGAAACTTTATAGTTGACAGGCGTGAAAAAATGAGTATGGATGATTATTGCGTATGAGTTTTCCGAATAAAAGTCTTCGTTTATTAAGAATGGTTGTCGAATCTGCCAGAATAAGTTTGATTACAGATTTTTCATTGGACACACGGGGGGATAGAATGACAAGGAATTGGATTACGAAAGATTTATATAAAGTTGCAAGCAGTCATTTCTAGTTATCTCCTCAAACTTAATTCCTAAAATAATTATTCTCAGGTGCACGTTATCAAATTTATAAATTTTATCTGGCTTTGTCCTAATTCAATTTCCCACTTATGTTTTGAGATTGACAGTTTTGCTGTATGAAACATACAAGGTAACATGAGACTATGACTAATTGGGCATTTGACATTGTTTTCCACATGTTATGCAACTATGCTTCCAAGAGTCAAGTCAAATCGAAACATTTATTTCCCTTTATGTATATATTTTGCCTATTGTCAGATTTATTGGGCTGTAATTTATAAAGCTTAACTAGTTTTCCGGTTGAAAAGCAATTGCTTTACTTTTTCTGTTTTGTGTGGTGACACTGAATGTGTGTTTAAAGTACTGGAAAAGTATCGATACAAGCTACGACATACAGTCACTGTTGTTAAACTTAGCCACAGGTCTCACTGTGGAGGATTTACTGTTGAGAAAATTTCTAGATAAAAGCAAACAAATATGTAGTTATAGTCGGCACATCATAGTTTTAAGATAATTTTTCTTGTTTTAGGATTTAAGACTTATTGGAACCAAAAAATTGACTTTTACAACATACTTTGTAGTGCCTCTGCTTAAAGTCCGTAGCATCCGTGTCAGAAGTCCGAAATATATAGTCCAACAACGATAAGACAGTCTTCCGTTTTTTTCTGCAAATTCCTTAAAAACAGCCCTTTGGTGGCAGCTGTACGCGGTCTTGTCTCCAATGCCATAACCTGATAGATTTAACGCTCTTTGATAAGGTAATTGGAAAAATAGTACCGCATTGGTTCAGCTGAAATTCGTAATATATCTCACAGAAACAATAATATTTTATTTTATAGTCATTAATCCACTAATTTATTTATTTTTTGTTTTGGGAATCTCGAGGGCGATCGGTTGTATAAAGACAGGCCGTTCGGATTTTACGCCTAAGGTGAAAACCCATGCTAATGGGCTTCTCTTGGTTAGGTGGGTTGTATATATTACATTCAACCACCGCGAGGGTAGCCGGGGATAAGAAATATCGATGCACCTAGGACTTTTATAAATTGTCTACTAAATTTATCTATTAAATCATATGTAGAGGGGCTAGTAGAAGTGGGTTTGACCATAAATTGGATTTTATAACAGTAAAGGAATATGTCTGCAATTAAAGGGGGGAACTGGTACCCATAGGAATTCCTACAACCTGACAATAAATTTTATCGGCAAACCTAACGATAATATTGTGAAGAAGAAAATTTATTGAATTTATATCTTCTTACAAGTCAAGTAAGTGTATTTTTTGTAAAGTTTTTATCTCGATCACTCGATCACTGTTGCAGCAAATATAATGTTGATGCCCACTTCATGCGATATGAAAATAGAATGATGAAGTGTAGTATAAAGATGGAGAAATCGTATTTATCAACAATTTCGAATAGCGCGTAGTTTATGCAAAAACAGCAAAAGCATTTTTAACAATACAAAATTAGTTCATACCATTATTGTCATATGATTTATTGCAATATTTAGCTTTTTTATGTCGGTAAGGGCACTAGTCAGGAGAACAGATTATGTTGTATTTAAAAGAAAAAATATGGAATACATGCCAGAATGACACGACCCGTATCTTACGTAGGTTAAAAACAAATATTCAAAAGCAAAATTTAACTGCGTTTAAAGCGCTTTTCTGGATCTACCTACATCAGACACGCTAGGTACCAAAATTAGAAAGATCAGTCAAACTTTATGAATTTCTACTTACAATTATGGTCCATATGAAATATGAAGTCCATGACGTAATTTACATAAAGATAACAACCCGAGAATTTTACAAATTACAATGTTGGAAAAATGTAAACCAGTACCGGAACAAAAAAAGAAAATACAACTCAAATACGTGGAAGGATTTACGACCTACACATAACACAAGAGAAAATCTTAGTAGTAATTATTTAAAAGAAAGAATATGGATTATGTGCCAGAAAGACACGACCCACATGTTACATAGTACACTTACCGGACGCTGAAATAAAACTGACTTCGAAAGGTTTCTTGTGTAATTTAAGTAACCAATACAAGGTTTACACAGCACGGACTTTAAAGTCTTCTGCGTCAGTAATGTGACAAATGGACTTCAAGGCAAGTGCATAGCTTGGAACGAAGATTAATTTAAAATTTCATTTTAAGGTACTTTAATGTATTTACGTCACACACCACCACATTGTTGGCTGCTTTGTCTGCTGCTACAACAACGAACCAGGTATCAAGTTTATGAAGCTTGCTTTAAAGTAGAGTACTTGTAATTTGCTTTCTGTTTAAATCTAAAAATATTTTTAAGGTGAGATATACGAATATCTAAAATAGTTTTTTAGAAAAGCATCAAGAGATTTTTATCGGCCTTCTCTCGTTAACAGTTAAAAAAGAGAATCGAATATGACTTAACGACACTCTGATCAGTCAATTTTCGAAGATAGGCGATGTTTTGTTCAATTTTTTATATCAAAATAAAAATTTCATTTAAAATGTTTTATTCCTTCTAAAAGATGTTGTTGCTTGATTAATTAACTAAAATTTTTTACCTTAAACTTATACTACAAATAAATGATTAAAAAGTAAACCAGAACTTAAGATTAAAACTTAGTCAAGTCAAGTTACTTGTCAAAGTGGGAAAGACACAGCAAACCCGACACAACAAACCTTAGAAAAAGTCGCAGGAAATCGTAGGCTAAGATAAAGACGTAGACAAACCTGACAAGGAAACCCTAGACTAGTACAAAGACGCAGCAAACCCTAGACTAGTACAAAGACGCAGCCAACCCTATGCTAAGACAAACACACAGTAAATCCTATAATAAGACAAAGACGTAGCAAACTCTCTAGAATAAGATAAAGCTAACCATAGACTTAGACAAAACCCGGCAAACCCTAGACAAATAAAAAGATTAAGCAAACCCTTGACTAAGACAAAGACTAAAACAAAAAGGCAGTAAACCCTAGACTAATACAACGACACAGCATACCTAGACTAAGACAAACACACAACCAACCATAGAATAGGACACAGACGCAGCAAATCCTAGAACAAGAAAAGACAAAGACAAATCAAATTCTAGACTAAAACAAAGACAAAGCCTTAGACCAAGTCAAAAACAAAGCAAACCCTAGAGTAACACAAAGACAAAGCAAACCTAGATTAAAAAGAAGAATTGTAAAAAAAAATGAACGAAAGTTTCTATATGCATTTATTTTTAGAATTTGCCATTTTTTATATAAACGGGTCTAAATTTACATAAAAAGTCACAAAAAATTATTAAAAATCAAAAACTTTTAAACTGGGGAGGATGAACAGGCTTAAAAAAGATTTTTGCCAAAGCGTCTGTGTGCAAAACGTCTTATCAAATGTCGGAAAGACCACTCATATCAAAGTGACCATAGCCACCCATATCAACATAGAAACTGCATATCTTTAGCGCAAATTAGCACGTTTATTGTTGAAATAACCAGATCGAAAACAAACCATTACAAGAACGGTAAATTGATTTCATAATAAATTACATTTGACTATCATGCAAAGTTTCATAAGAAATATTCTAAAATCACGCAAATTTAGAAAGTGCTGTCTGCATATTCTTTATTCATAGTAAATCAATCGACTAACCGTGTTCCCCTAAGACAATCACAAAAAATGTTTCATATTACATCAAAAGCATTGAATAAAGCAAATCCGTACAGAAAGTTTTCCCCTGTGATCACCGGTCAGATTAAATATATTTGATAACAGACGATAACAGGGAATAAAGAAATATACAATTACAGACAATGGCGTGTTATTGATGTCCATGGACATACATCAGAAAGATGGACGTATTTCGTAACAAAGTTTTAAAACACATGACCTCTTTTTTTGTTTTCATTTAAAAAATTCATTCTAGGTAGTTTTATAAGACTGTAGAATCTTTTTCATGAAAGCATGTTTAGCAGTATGATCTGCTGGAACGACCAAGTTTTCGGCCTTATTGCAACAATTTCAGTAAATTTCATTAAATTATATTTCCACTGTAATTTTGTGACCTAATAAGCAGTTTCTCATCCATTTAACTATTCTTATAGAAGAATATTAGAAATGTAAGTAAACATACCTTGCAACGAGATTGCTAAAAAATTTGTGAGAGGGCGTTGAATTAGCAGATGTCTACTTCACGCGAATACCACGCTATATGTCACTGATCACGATGTTGGTTTATCCATAGTATAGTCTAGATTGTTAATTTACCGGGTCCATGCTGATGTTGGGGGACTAAAAGTCCTCCAAGGTGTAATCAGTCTACTGGCCAATGCTTCAGTAACAGCATGATTTATGACATACATTTTGATAAATTTTGTTCCATAACTCATTGTACATATCAGGTCTTCCACTTGTTGTGCTCGAAGCGTTCAATCCAGAAAAAAAACGGTTCGAGTGCAAAAGAATTGGTTTGTTTAAAATTGGTATTCAACAATACTATGATGGTTTTGTGTGGGAACTCGGAGTTGCAAATATTGATTTTAAAATCTTAAATATTTCTTGAGCTAACACTTGCAAGAATTGTAGCTTCAGATAATTATCTATATCACTCAAAACTAGTTTTGATAACCGATTGCAGACTTGAACTTGTAAGTGAAATTGTGCGCCTTACAATTTTATTCTTGGTCAAATTTCTTTTCGTGATTCACAAAGCGGTTTAACAACTGCAGTCTGTTACTCTTTTTAAACACTTGTTTATGAATCATGGGTTAAATATAGGTGAAAATATTCAAGTTTAATTTAATCAGGCAATTCATTCTACAGATTCTACAGATACAATAGAGAAACAAAACTAAAAGAAAAAAGTGACAGTAACCTAACTTTGAGATACTGACCTCTTCCCCATACCTTCTATTACATATATGTAATATAAATGCGAATATGAAAAAATAATGATATTATATTTTTCCTGACCAATCAAGGGTATTCAACCTGACGTTTAACTGTTAAGCGTGGACAAATCATTTCTCCATTAAATATAAAGTAACAAACACACAAAGACAAGCAAAGGTTAAACAACTTGAAATTGTTTGTTAGATTGCAGAATAATGCTGATTTCAAAAGAATGGATTAGATCTTCAAAGTTGATATTAATTTATTAAAATACAAAGGAGTAGGTTCACGAAGGGCCAATTTTGGCCCTCTCTTAAAAACTAGTTTTTTGGTGATATTCTACTAAAATATAAGCTTTATTTTGTTACAAAATGCAATTTTTATTCATTTTTTTGTTTCTAAATTTTGACTATTTTTGGGGCTAAAATGTAAAAAAAAATAATGAAAAATCATGCATTTCTGGAATTAATCAATAAACAATCAAAACAAAGCCATATAATTCAAACGAACAGCAAACAACATTTATCTATATTCAATTGTTCACATTAATAAGGTTTTTAGTCATATTTTCGCATGAGAGTAATTTTGGGGGTAAAAAGTTCATTTTTTAACGAAAAATCACATATTTCCTGAAATAATCAAAAGAAAACTAAAAACAATACCATATAATTCAAACGAACAACAAATAACATTTATTTCAAATAACTTGTTTATATTCATGAGGTTTTTAGTCATATTTTCAACATGAGAGTAATTTTTGGGGTAAGAAATGCATTTTTAACAAAAAAATCCCATATTTCTTAAAATAATCAATATAAAATAAAAACAATGCAGTATAATTCAAACAAACAACAAATAACATTTTTTTTTTAAATTAAATTGTTTATATAAATAAGTTCCAACATTTAAGTAATTTTTGGGGTAAAAAATGCATTTTTAATGAAAAATTAAATATTTCTTGAAATAATCAATAAAACATAAACGTCGTATAATTCAAACAAACAACAAATAACATTTATTTCAAATATCTTGTTTATATTAATAAGGTTTTTAGTTATGTTTTCAACATGAGAGTAATTTTTGGGGTAAAAATGCATTTTTAACGAAAAATCACATTTTTCTTGAAATAATCAATAAAAACGCCGTACAATTCAAACGAACAACAAATAACATTTATTTAAATTAAATTGTTCATATAAATAAGGCTTTTAGTCATATTTTTAACATTTAAGTAATTTGTAAGGTTAAAAGGGCATTTTTAACGAAAGATCACATATTTTTGGAAATATTTAAAAACAACTGATAACAATGTCGTATAATTAAAATGAATGAGAAATTACATTAATTTCAATTATAATGTTCATATAGATAGTATTTTAGTAATTTTTGGAGAAAAATCATTTTAACGAAAAATTGCATATTTCTGAAAATAGTCAGTAAAAAATAAAGCAAGGCTGTTTTATTCAAATGAATTACAAATAACATTTGTTTCATTTATTTTTTTCATATAAATAATATTTTTAAAACATATTTCCAACATCTGAGTAAGGGAAGAAATTCATTTTTAACGAAAAACATATTTCTTAAAATAATCAATGAAAATGAATAACAATGTCGTATATTTCAAATTAATGGCATATTACATTTATTTCAATTACAATTTTTATATAAATAATAGTTTTTAATCACATTTGCAACATTTTAGCATTTTATGAAATTCGCTAGATATAGCTTGGAAAATTTACTTATTTAATACAAGAGAAATATTTTAGGAAAATGTTGGCGGGAAATGACTCGCCACAACTTAATCCATGCACGTGTGGTTTCTCAAAATTTCTTTAATTTGTTGAGAAAAGCTAAAATTCCGCACTGAATTGGAGATTAGGATTTACACCCACTGACAACGAGAAGCAAAACTGCATGTATAATACATTTAGATTCTGAACCTTCAAATCAAATCATCTTAAATGTATTTTGATTTTAAAGTATAAAACGTATATAAAACATTCAAGCTGGTTTTCTTCCATGGTCTTTGTATACATTAGCTTTATAGCGGGACGTTTTTGTGACTTGACAATTCTAAGAAGTATAGTTATAATTCATTGGTGTTTCCAACTCCATTCTTCCAAGAACCCATTTTAGCTCACCTGACCAAAGATCATGTAGCTTTTGTCATCACTTGGCGTCCGTCGTCTGTCTGTCGTCCATTTGCCCGTTCGTCTGTTAACTTATAACATTTAAATCTTCTTCTCTGAAACTACTGGGCCAATGGAACCAAACTTGACAGGAAACATCTGTGTAGTATCCACATTTCGTCCCGATCTGTCAACAAACATGGTAATGATTCTTGTTTCTGATTGGCTGGTTTAGCTTTTCTTCTGCTGTGGAACTGGTGAACCAAATGAACTGATATTTGATAAAAAAAAAACATCTATGGGAGGTCCTTTATAAAGTTTCACCATTCGACTTGATCCGTCAAAAAAACAAGTCCGCCATGGGCCATTCCCCTGTCTGATCTTCTCATATGAAACTGCTTGGCCAAATGAAATGATTTTAACAGGAACAATCTATGAGATGTGTTTTATAAAATTTCCTGATTTTGAACCAATGGCCACACTAAGCGATAATGGTTTTTGATTGGCTGATATGAAAAATCCCTTTTCTCTGAAACTGCTTGGCAAAATATACTGATATTTCATATGAAGCTTCTATGAGTGGTCCTTTGGCCTGACCTGCAAACAAACATGTCCACCATGTACGATTCTTGTTTCTGATTGGCTAATACGGAAGATAATTTCCTCTGAAACCACTCCATCAAGTGAACTGATATTTTACAGGAAGCATCTATGAGATGTCCTAGATAAAAAATATTCATCTCATTCGGTTACTTCAACACGCATGGCCGCAGTGGCAATTCTTGTTTTTGATTTAATGATACAGAAAAAACTTTTCTTTAGAACTGCTTGGCCAAAAGGACTGATATTTAACATAAAGCATCTATGAGAGGTTTTTTATAATTTTTCCATATTTTCTCCTGATCTGTCAAAAAAAAGTGGGAAACATGTTTAATTAAAGTTTCTGATTGGCTGAGTGCCTTCAGATAACAAATAATACAATCATGACAATTAAGGACAATTTATCATTGTTGATGTCAGTTTAACGATACAGGCTCAGATTTTTAGTTTATATTTTTATTTCATGCAGTGTTGAAGCATTGCAGTACATTTTTTTAATGCTATATATTTAAACTATGCACAACTGCAGCTACTTCAGTTAAATACAAATTCATCTATGGTATTGAAAACTACCAGATGAAATATCGTCCATCTTTCGAGTCACTAGATATAGAGGTCGATATTGCAATTTAGTAGGCTATGCGGCTATGCCCTATTATTTAGTGAAATGCATCATCATAGGTATGCTATTGATAAGTGTGAGCCATCTGTATCAGACAGCTTCAATCTAATTATTACAGATAGCACTTATACTGAATTAAGATAAAGATTTAAGATGAGGCGTTGAAGGTTATTAACGTCCCACCTAGCAAATAAATGCTCTCAGTGGGACGGATATAATATAGAGGTAGTACAGATATTGAAATGGCTGCAATGTAGTTTAACAAAAGGTACTAGTATATTGAAGATATATGTTGCCAAAAATGTCATGAAAGACATAACATCTTAATATATTATTTAATATTATAAATATTTAAAAAATATTTTTAATTTAACCATGTAGTTTTTATTAATAAATGCTACATTTGGTTAATAAGAATGCGATTTTGAAAATTTCTTTTTCTGCCAAGAGAGGTTACACTGTCCAATCAACGGACAGCAAAAACCAATTGTTTTCATATGCAATTTTTACGTTGTTTGCTGTGTTCCCTTGCAAGGGCACAATTGAAATTCCATTTGTATGTAGAAATATACTTACAAAAAAAATAATATTAAAATTTCTAGAGTTCCCTTGCGTGGGAAGGATATAAAATTTTATGTAGTGTCGAAAAACACCGTGTTTGGTCGATTTCTTGTGGCCTTCTTTGTTTTGCATGGTAATATTTAACCTTATTATTGTTGCTGACTAGAAAATTATTGGACAAAATAATTCGAATTTCTGTGGTTATTATAAGCTGGATTTCCAAATTAAAGGGTGCAAATATTTGTTTTGGCTCATTTGGAGGGCCAAAATACGACATTCGTGGTTCAACCTCTTTAATCTGACCAAAGTTACAAAAATGGCATGCAGCTTTTCCTTTTGATGTTGCACTAAGCCGCTAACTTTAATCCAGTTTTACGAGTCTTCCAACAAACTATAGGAATTCCAATGAACCAGTGTGCTCTTCGCATTGATAACTTGCTGCGGCAATCAACTGAGGCTGACTTTTACCAAGGACTACTAAAAGAACAAGAACAGGAAGCAAGACCAAAATTTCACCTTCACTTTCCGCTCTATAGATGAAATTACTCGCTGAACAAAGGAAGAATTGATGATCATCTCCATGACATATGTTGGAACTAACTAGAAAATATGGGTGCAAAAGACACTTAATGGTTTTACCTTTTCAAAAGTCAAAGTTTCATAGTAAAATTTCCAACAGACCCACCTTTTCCATTTCTCATCATTTTAAAGAGCTTGCTTTCATTAAAATGAAAGTTCACTGGAATTGATTCAATGACTAATAAGATAGTAATATGTTGCTCATCAGCTCAGGTAGTCACTTTTAAAATTTTATGGTAAACGCCATGATTTTGACTTAATTAAAATGGAAACATGATAAAATTCTTTAAAGAGGAAGAAACTGCCTACTACTCCAGACTACCTGAATACATTAATGCCAGTGACATCCATGCATATATTCATTTTAACCTTTTCTAAGCAATTAAATTATCTGATTAGAAACAATGTTATACAGAAATTTGCTGCATTTGCTAAATTCTAAATCACTGAAAATACGGAAAGGCCTCGAAAAGTAATGCACTTATTAGATGTCCCTGCCGTCGGATTTGGCTTCCCATTTCGATTTGTTTGGATTTGAGTGCTTCTTTTGCTATATTTGAAT
>JARWCS010350673.1:0-11083 GCA_034783895.1 Geukensia demissa
CTGTCACTTGTTGGGTGCTGTCTCATGGTCAATCATGCCACATCTCCTATGTTTATAAAGAAAAAAAAACCCATCAAAATAGGACAAAAAATAAAAAAATTACATTTAGAAAATTGAACAATCCCCTTCTGAACCCTCCTTAAAAAAAGGTTGAGGCTAGATCACCCAAAATCAATCCCAACCTGTATTTTATATTGGGTATCAGTGTTAAAATTTAAAATGGATCACAATAATAGAACTAAAGTTATTGAACCAATACTTAACTGTCTATGGACGGCGACGCCAATGCCGACATGCCCATAACATTATACGACCACAACATTTTTGTGGTCATATAAAAATTGCTTACAGTCATATTCCTTTCTAAAATATTTTGTAAACATCTTTAATTTAAACCTTGCTTTTATATTGTATTTTATATTGTAAATTTGGAAATTAATGAGAGGTTTTTATTTTTAAGAAAATCACCTCAGGTTCAGTAGTGTTACTTCCAGACCTAGAAATGGCAATAATACTCAAGTGTTCTAATGGGCACAAACACATGCCATGAGAGTTTTATATTTACTGGAACTACACAGACTTTTGCACAATTTAAATGCCAGTGTGCTGCAGGGACATCTATATGGACCTTTTCTAATTAGTGCCTTATAACCTTTGGTTACTTACTGCATTGCCATGCTGATTAGGGCGTCTGGAGAGCCAAAATGAGTCAACTGATGGAGGATCAAAAAAAGCTTCCTTGTGCTTGGTTGTATGCTCTTATTTTTGGGTACTTGAATGTATGTTGGAAAGATTCAGTTTACATCTTTACAACATTTTTTATTCTTATATTTTTATTCTGTATCAAATTAATTGAACTGAATGAATTGAAAGAATGTTGCTTAACGTCTAGTGGCAAATATTTCATATGAATTTATCATTATTGAATTATTTAAAATTTTGTGAAAAGCGAAAAAGCAATATTTTTACTTCGACCTTCGGCCTCAGTCAATACTAATTTTTTGGACTATTAAAACTTGTATTGGCTGATACAAAAAACTATAATTGTATACAATATCCAATTTATTATTACATGTAAACATACATTAAAGAAAAAGATTTTAATCTAAAATTTTCATGTTGAGTTAAATTATATTAAAACTTATGTAAAACTGCTGAAAAAGGGGCTTGATTTATTGAAAAAATAGCATGGCGTTCAGAATGTTTAATATTGATATGAAGGAATTGCATTAATAAAAATCTATATCATCTTCAGTCAAAGTTTCGCAATCACACTGGTACGTCTATGCAATAAATTTGAATTTACTGTAATTTAAGACTGATGCAGATATTTGAATGATGTAATGGTAACTTTCTCTCATTTCCTTAACCCTGAACTTCAGTATAACTTATACTATAAGAACTGTATGAAGTGTAATAGATTCAAGTTACCACTTACAGGAATTGCTTTTAACAGAAAGTTCCTTGGAATACCAATATTCCACTTGACGTTACAATAGTGCTCACTCACAATGAAATAACAAAGCAAAGTTTCACTTAATTAATACCAAACAACAAGAACTGATCATGTAATTTGAGTGCCTCAATTTTTATAACATTTTATTGCTAATTTTCCTGTTATGTTACAAAAGACCTCTACAGAATTTGCACTTTTAGATTCAATTAAGGCTTGTAAACAATCAACTACATGTAAAATAATTTCCTCATAAATAAGAAAATATGGGGATAAGGGGTGGGGATTTGAAATGTTAACTTTTTAAATTTCAGACAGAAAAGCATAGCCCAAGGCAGGAGATAACCCCCAGATATCAATCATCTATCTTGTAATAAAGAATTAAAGAGTTCTGACAGCACTGATAAAATGTTTATAAAAACAAAATATATGCATGTTCATACCCTAAACACTTTTATAGTTAGTGAACCCCCTTTGATTGATAGAATAATAAATAAAAAAAAAATGGACATAACATAATAATGACATGCCCATATACACCATGAGAGAAAATTTACCACATGTTCTAGGAGAATAATGCTGAAATCCATATATTCTATCTGAATGCTATTGTGTATATATGATTGCTTAGTACTATAATCAAGTAGCATACCCATATGGGAGATCATTAATTCATACAAGTGTAAGTAAACCAGAGGAGGCTGTAATCGCTCACCTGGCAAAGTTTTTGTTGAACAATTATTTCTCCAAAGTAACAATTCAATACACTTTGCATTTTCTGACAAGAAAATGTTTGAAATTTAGACCAATCAGAACACATAATTGGCCATGGCAGCCATGTTGATTTTCGGATCGGTACCAATATCATAAATCTGGTAAAGGACCACCTCCCTTACATTGTTCTTATTTATGAAACTAACATCTTATTCCACAAATACATGTTTGCAGAGAGATCATCTGAGTTATTATAAAAGTAGAAATTTGAAGATACCAATGAGGCAGATATAAATCATTAAGTCAGGAGACAGTCAAGACCATGGCCAAGAAAACAAAATAAACAAATAAACATCAGTGCACAAAACAAGTCACCACAAAACTAAAGCCTGAGTAAAAATGATGAAAATTTTCCATATTTATTCAACACTGGTAATTTTGCATTTTGAAACCACTGGGTCAATACCTCTGCTGGTAGATTATGTTCCCAAGGGTATTCACCAGCTCAGTTGCAAGACTTATCTGTCATAAAATTCTAAAGCACCCAAAATACTGAAATGCTTTGAAAATCATTGCACTTAGCAGTTGTCCCTGCTGTTGGATTTGACTACCCATTTTCATTTGTTTTCATTTGTGTGCTTCTTTTGCTATATTTGAATCTTTGACTTCTTATGTTTTAGTTCAAATGCTACTGTTGAGAGGTTACTCCTTGAAATGTTCATATAGCATACCCATCATTTTCCATATTTATTCAACGTTAGTAATTTTGCATTTTAAAACAAAACCAAGCAAAACTAAAGAGAGCGAAGGTGCTCTGGAAGGGTAAGCAGCTCATGCTCCACTAGGGGCAACCGTCATGTAACTGGGTGATCTAATCCGGGGGGTGTGTCACAACTTGTTGTATAGTCACAACCAGTAAAGAAGGTTAATCAAAGTTAAAACAGATATCCATTGTCATTTATCAAATGTACATTTCATTACAATCAATAAAATCATTATGGCTACCAAAAAACTTCCGAAGCGATTACTTTAATCATTCCATGGAAATCCTTGGTTGATCGGCTTTCTTGTCAACAATAAACAATATACCTGTTATTATTAATATTATTAATATTATCAATATCCTGTCTTATTAACAATATCCTGATGCATGAGAATGTTATATTACAATACTGTGGAAGTACTGTTAATCAACAGACTGTAATGTTTGTAGATTGTTTTTGTTAATCAAATAACAAATTTAAGTAACCATCAAAAGTCAAGTCCTATTTTCTTTTGGATATTACATGGAAGAAATTTAAAGCAATTCATTCACTACAGACCAATAGGACAAAACTGCTTTCATTGCCATCTTCAAAATTAGACTTAAGTTACATGCTCAAAACTCCTTAAATAAGGTAATTAATAATACTTCACCTGACAAACTTTTACTTGGCCATAGAGGAAATAGAGGACATGTGCAAAAGCCTATGACTGTCATGGTACATTGCGAGCACCAAAATGTCATCAGCTTTGTAAAAAGAACATTTTTTTTAAAGATTATTGAAAAATCTTGGAAGACATATCTTATTGTTATATTAAAATGGACTTGTGCCATTCCATTAATTTTATCCCTTGCTACCATTGTGGACCTTTGTTCCAGTGTCATTTATATGACATCAGGACCTTCATTTACTTTAGGGGACCTAGCCCTATAGGGCACACACTGTTCTTACCCTAACACTAACCCTAACCTTAACCCTAACCCATCCCTAAACCCTAACCACTACACTAACAAAATTTTTTCCATACTCTAACCCTAACTATACACAATATCCTAACCCTAAGAACCGGGGCCCCTAAAGTAAATGAAGGGCTGAACGAAAAAGAATATCAATAGGCAACATTCCACACAAATTTTCTGAAAGAGTCCAATTTTTAATTTCTTCATGTGGCTGTAAAGCTTCTCCACAAATCTTATCCATATCCCCCCCAAAAAAAATTAAAATATTCAGGTAGCTTAAATTTTTTAATGTTTTCAATATGTGCAAGTTTTAAAAAAAAAATTCGAAAATATTAAAACTCATTTTTCAATTTCAACCACACATAACATCAAGTGATAAAAATCATGTTGAATCTTCATGAAAAAAGAATGTGGCTATTCCAAACCTTAAAATAACAAAATATTCTGTGTTTATGAAGAATCAATGCAGTTGGTTGGCTTCTAGTGTTCAAAGACCAAAAATTTCATAATACATGTAAATAATAATTCCTATTCTAAATAATAGGCTCTAGAGAGACTGTCCATATAAACTCCTGTATAAATTTTATACAAATCTGACAAAATTTTTAAAATTCTTAGTGTTTAATTAAAAAAAATTTGAAGATTTCAATGCGCATAACTCCTACAAATTTTTTTTATCCATCTTATTTTTGAAATTGTCAAAGAGACAGTCATGGTTCATCATGCTTCTGTTTAAATTAGACCAAAATCCGACAATTTGTAAAATTTCTGGAGCAATAACAAGACAAAATTTGACAATTCTTTCCATTTTTCAGGGCATACCTCCTGCAAATTTTTATTAACCAGATCTATCTTTGAACTCATCCAAAAAACTTCACATAATGCTTCTGTATAAAGAAGTTCATTCCACCAAAAATATGACTTTTTGATATAAGCTGAAATTAATCAGCTAATATCTATATTCTATGTCAGAGTTTGTTGGAACAAGTAAAAAGGTCATGAAAGAAAAACTGTCTATTGTATTCTTATAAAATAGTGTCTCTTTTGTAGATAAAAAAAGTGCAAGCAAGTTTTAGCAATTATGACGTATTTAAAGCTGTGCCAAGTTTTAATTCTCTACGGGGAATTTACATTGTAAGAGTAGTCATTTGTTTGCAGGAAGTAGCTTTTTGCATGCTTTAGAGCAAGACTGTGAGTAAACATTGTAAACGTTGCATAATATTTAAGTAATTAAACTATGATTAAATAACCTGTAAAAAATTTTTTATATGAATCGTGAGAGGTCTGAATAAAAGAAATGTGCACAATATTTTAAATAACTTTATCTAAAGTCAAACTTAAGGGCTCCCTCAAAAAACAAAGATAGGCAACCCTTAATGTTAAATCCCTGTAGAGAAATTCAGGGGCAGAAAATAGCATGTAAAACGCTATTGCACAGTGTAAAATATGAATAGGGAACAGTATAATAATTCTTTCTTCTGATTTAGAATAAATACAAAGGCAGAAAAGCACATATAATTTAAATAAGCATGAAAATCGCACTCCAAAAAAGCTTGACGCAGATTATAAATATTTCAAATTACTGGTAACAATAAAACACTTTTTAATATGGCATCAATGAGGTAACAACTTAGCATAAGGATGGCAATAATGTCAACCTGAGCCATTATTGGGGTATAACTCTTTTAAAAAATCTATGAACAGGGCCCATTTTTGAACTCCTACAAAAGACATTCAATATAAAGCATTCTGTACTAATATTATCAAAATCTGGCAAAAATTGCTAATGGGCTTACAATACAAACAGATGAGAAGATGCACACGTGTATTGATGCATAGATAACAGCATTTGTATGTCCATTCTCCACAACATGAAGGGATGAAAAAAATTGTTATAATAATGAGTCATGTCAAAATCTGATATTCTGACTACTATGAATTATGTCTTAATCAAAAGCAGGTTCAATGACTGCAGAAAACATCCAATGCAAGATAATGGAGACGTCATTTCTAAATGAAATCCTGTCACCTACCTTGAAAATTAACATTAATTTCAAGAAGTTATACATTTCTCTATGTATTTTATTGATTGAATTTTGCAAAGAAATTTTCGTGCTTTTACTTCAAATAGATGTTATCTAAAGAGACAAGTTTCAATACAAATGTACAAAAATTAGAAATAAAAAACATTATAACAGAATTAAATTCCTAAAAACAGAAAAGAATTGTTTAATAGCATACCAATTTGTGTAAAATCTATGAAACTCCCCCAAGAGCAATTAATAAGAAAAAAAACAACAATCTCTTCATTACCATAACCAAGATACATGTTTGTCATGTTTCAATCAAAAGGACGTTTCAAGGTTACTGACCAAGATACAACAGAATGGGTTATAGATTGTTTTTGCCTTAAAAGTATCAATCATTATACTATAAATAACTTAGTTAAGCGGTTAATAGTCTTTTTTCTTTGTTAATCAAATTTTGTCACAAGATCATTCTTTTTTTCCAGTTAAGATGTCTTTCTATGTAAGTAATTACTAGAAAAAATATAGGATCAATTAGGGTCATCAAAATAATTGAATTAAACTTACCTGTACTAATTTAATGTAGTCTATCACCCACAAAAATGAGTCTGACCTTAGATTTGTACCGTATTCAACTTAAAGCACATTTTTATAAGGTTTGTCAGTTATCTGCCTAAGGTTGATGGTTTTTTTAAAATAAAACTGGCTGACATATGACTGAAACTTTGTTGAACCTCATATAAACATGATCAATGTATCCATTCAAGTATTTTTTAATAAGAGAAAAAATTAAAATGTTCTCGAGAAACAATCTAAAATCTTGTTTTAACCCTATTTACAAATTTTACCAAAATACTTCTTACAAGGCCCTAAACAAAAGAAATTATAATATCAAGAATATGTTCTTGTAATTCAGTTTAGAGTCAAATGGTCAAAATACTTCTTACAGGGGCCCTTTACAAAAAGCAATTATAATATCAAGAATATGTTCCTGAAATTCAGATTAAAGTCAAACAGCCAAAATACATCTTACAAGAGCACTAAACAAAATCAATTATAATATCAAGATATGTTCGTGTAATTCAGTTTAAAGTCAAACAGACTCCATCTTAATCAACAGGTTTATATTTGACAAAGTGATGTGAGATTTATAATTAGGTAACATACAATATTCCGACATAGGATTGGGAATTCTATCATCTTAATTCCTTTAGTACATAACTTGTAACCTGCTGAAAACATATGACTTGGCGAGACAATCTAATGACCATGATCCTTCACTTCCTGTGGACTGATTGTTATGTTATTATTCTAATTTGTTGTTATCTTAACCGATGGTCAATAGAAAGTGTCCCTGTTAATCAAATTTCACAAAATGCTTTAAAAAAAATCTTTTCAAGCATAATTTTTACAGGGGGTTAATGACAGTCATCTGGATTCTGATTTGTCACAGTGTGACTAAGATTGGTGGAAATCAAGGAAGATTTACATGGACGATCAATAACAATTCGTGTTCTGTCCGGTAAATTGGATTATGTACAATCATACTATAATCCATGATGGTCACTTGGAATTATATCAATCTATCAAAATGACAAAACATTTCCTCCTAGATTACTCAAGATCCTAAATACATGACAGTGAATTCTTATCTTGCCAGACTGTCTTCTATTTTTAATACACAGGATTTTAGCTGTCTCTATCTACTGTATTATTTTAAACAACATATCCAATTCCATATATATATATGTTATTATGGATAATAAAACAAACCATCCCATTTACTGTGTGTAGATCACTGTCAGGGGAAAGGAAAATTCTAAATAAATATTTAACTTAAATTACCAATTTTATCATTTCTTTTTGTAAATTGTAGGTCTTGACAAGGCGTATCAAGATTCAAAAGAATAATGTTGTTTTATAACATGAATTTCTTGAACGGCAGATTTCCGTTGAAATGACAATGGCAGGAATGTATGCCAGGTCAAACAAATAATGTCTAAGTATTGTGACATTTATTATAGTTACAAATGGATATAACTTTAACATTTGGTACCAGTACACCATTTCTGTTCATGCAAAAAAAAAACAAGATTTGGTATATTTGTTTAAAATTCAATGGCAAAAATCTTCGTAAAAGTTTCTCAAGTCCAAGGTAATAATATTATAAAATGTTATATAAATTCTGTTACCTCTTTGCTAGATGATTGGTTAGCCTGCTTTTCCATCAAATATTTCAATGCATATATTTTCATATAGTTGATACTTTCAATTTTAAAACACAAAAGGTCTGAGAGTCTTCCAGGAAACTCACAAAGTTGGAACTGTTATCCATGCAACTTCCTTGAAACTTTCATTTAGGTATCTAGCATAGATTCTAACAAAACAAAATCTTTGACATAACTTTTAATAAAAACAACAAGTTGAAATTTCTAAGATCTTGCATGACTTTGGGGTTGAGGTAATCTCATTTGCCTTAGTAGCATGCATGCACGTTTTACATGACAGGTTTCATTTATATATCTAGTACTATTTCTGAGAAAACAAAAAATTTGACATAATTTACACTATAAAAAGAATTTGAAGGTAATTAAAGGGCAGACAAAAATCGTAAAATCAGAAGACAGTCAAGACCATGGCCAACAAAAAAGAAAAATTGCTAATTTCTTTCACTGGTGAGTTCAAGTGCTCCAGAAGGGTCAGCAACTCCAGTTTCATTATTGCACCAGTCATGTTACTCAGTAGACAAAGTTGGTGCATAGTCGCAATGGATGTTAGTCACAACCAGTATAAGAACTGATTTGTTGTCACAATAGTGGGAAATTATCCACTGTCACTTGTGAAATAGATATTTCCTTCCGGTCAACCAAATCATGGTGGTGACTTTAAAATTTTCAGTGATTTTATCTTTCCTTGAGAAACCCTTGGTTCAGTATCTTCAATACAAGGCAGAGATTCTAAGTTGAAATAGTTTCCCCTCAATGACCTACAGGTCAGGTCATTAAAATTTGCATCTGAATCATGCATGATTTATCAATGCCAACTCATAACAAATTTCATTGACTAAGTAAAAATCAAATATAAATTCATTTAGATATCTAGCAAAAAATGATTATCCTGAATGACCTTGAGGTCATGGTCAAATAAATTTAGATGCATATGATGCAAAATGTCTCAATAAACCAGCTTGCTAAGTTTCATGACGCAACCTTGTATAGTTACTGAATAATAGAAACTTGAACATAGTGCAAATGCAGGTGCAGCTGTGGACACCCACGGAGGCAATTCCAATAGTCCACCTTAACTTCATACTGGCGAATTAAAAATCATTAACATTGTGACACTAAGTTGTTATTTTTTTAAGTATATATTGAACTTTTGGGGTAAAAAACAGCAAAATCCTATGTTCCAAAACATATTATTTAGACCGCAGACTCCCTTTAACACAGAAATGCATCAGACTTTCCTTCATACCATGAAAATTACTAAAGCCTTCAACTGTCATTTATATTTAAAACAATGAAAACTATTGCATAAGATAAATACAGTTTAATATGTTTACTGCCAGTTTTAGAAAATGCAAAACAAGGATTTAGAAAAAATTCTTTTTCAATGCAAATCAGCAGATTTCTGGGATGAAATGTGAGGAATAAATAAAAGAAATCAATATTGATATTGTATTCAATATAGTCATATGATAAGGATAACAGACATGTAGTCTTTATTTTTCAAGTTTCTAGCATAACTATAAAAATTCCATACAGCATTCAGAGGTAGCTTTCTTAATTCAAATAATGGGCTTAAAATTTGATCTCAAGCCTTTAATATAATTCATGAAGATTTACAGAAGATCTATTTCAATTTACTGATGTGAATTAAAGTCATCGACTTTTCTCAAGTCCAAAAATAATTAAAATTAACAATGGAATGAAACAATGGATATTGAAAGAATGGGGTTAAACCGTGAGACATTTCCTGAGGGCATTTTCATCCTAAATAAAGTAATCTTAAATAAAATGAAATAATAAACCACTATATTTAAAAGAAAGAATATGCAACATATGCCAGAAAGACATGCGAAATAGGAAGATATGCACACGTCAAGCAGTTGTACTTTTGTTCACTAACTTTATGTGGGTCTTAAAATATAGTACCTTGCATTTCTCTCTTATCTAACAGATTTTTGACAAAATAGAAAAATAGCGATTGTAAATGCCTCAATTTCACTGCCTACATCAAGTACCCTCTAGACCAAATATTTGAAAACAGGGAATCATTGTATTCTTCATTTAATTAGTTTTTGTGATGTTGGTATCTATTAATAAACAAACATTCAACTACTGAAGGAGAACATTTCACTATCAAATGAACAATTGCTTCAGTGAATTTCATATTTTTTCACTCTAAATAAAAATGTTATAAAACAGTAAGGCCTGTGTGGAGAGAAATGTCATGCTCTTAGTACATTAAATGACCCTTTGCAACAACTCATTCTGAGGGTCTGTTTATGGCCAATGACAAAGGCTAAATTTCCTAGCCCTCACCAAACCATCCAATTAGGCATCCTGTGGTGAACTGCTTCTGGTACAGCATCTTGTCCCTTCAAGTTTATCAATACTTACCACATGTCAAACTTTTTCTGTTACAGCATCTTGTTCCATCAGATCTATCCATACTTACCACACGGTGAACTGTTTCTGGTACACCATCTTGTCCCTTCAGATCTATCTATACTTACCACATGGTGAACTGTTTCTGGTACACCATCTTGTCCCTTCAGGCCTAACCATACTTACCACATGGTGAACTGTTTCTGGTACAGTATCTTGTCCCTTCAGATCTATCTATACTAACCACATGGTGAACTGTTTCTGGTACACCATCTTGTCCCTTCAGATATATCCATACTTACCACACGGTGAACTGTTTCTGGTACAGCATCTTGTCCCTTCAGATTTATCTATACTAACCACATGGTGAACTGTTTCTGGTACACCATCTTGTCCCTTCAGGTCCAACCATACTTACCACATGATGAACTGTTTCTGGTACACCATCTTGTCCCTTCAGATCTATCTATACTTACCATATGGTGAACTGTTTCTGGTACACCATCTTGTCCCTTCAGATATATCCATACTTACCACACGGTGAACTGTTTCTGGT
>JARWCS010350684.1:0-11083 GCA_034783895.1 Geukensia demissa
AAATAACACTAATTTTATAGAAATGTCCAGGGGATTTAGATTTTATTCGTTATAAGCCTGATTTCGTTATAAGCCTGGTACGTTATAAACAAACTCTACTGTAGTTAAAAATCCAAACACAGTTGATAACAAACCTGGTTCTGGAAGAAACAAGGTTTTGTGCAACTGCCAAAATTTAAAAATATCGAAAGCATGTAAGACATCAACTCAACAAAACTGGCATAAGTTGTGAGGTAGATTATTAACAGAAATTCAATGTTTTAGATCTAAAATCATATTAAAAAGACAACCTTCATGTTTAAGCTAAATCGAGTAATTGAGCAGTGCGTTGTTTTAAAATTTACGAGCTTCATTTTCTTTATTTCCACAAAAGTTTGGGGGTGTTTAATTAATAACTAACTGCATCATTTTTACATGCTACGTTTTTATGTTAGTGATGTCATCTAAATGATGCAGACCAAAACCGTGTTTTGAACATTGATTAACGTTCATATAGAAAAAAATAATATAGTTGAAGTAAAAAAATAAAACTAGTAAAAAAACTAGTAAAACTGATAGAATGGATAATGGTACTAAATCAAAACTACTCACTATGACATGTATAGACGTAGGTGAAAAGTGAACAAGCATTTCCAGCTTCCTGACACGAGACATTAAATGTTGCATCTTCCACACGAAACACACACGTTCTTTTATGCGAACATGTATCTTGCATTTGTTTTGTAACGGGAATGGATTCGAATACATGTTGCGATCCACATGTTGAACTTGTTCTCCAAAAAGCTTCATTAACTTCTATATATCCGCCTAGACATGTCCAGTTAAGGTTTTGATTGATACATGAACGGGAATCATCTGAAACAATGGTTAATCTGTAAACGTCTCAACTTTAAGCTATTCTAAATATAGAAAAAAGAATGTGTGGTATAATTGTCCTTGCGATAGCAATCAAAAACGTGTAAATCTCAAATTTCTACAGTTTGTCCTTAGGTATTCAATAATGAACACATGTCCCCACCCTTGAGTGATCTGTAAATAGCCAAAAATAAAATGTGATGGTATTCAAATATAAAAACTAGTGGCCAAAATAATAAAAATGCAAAAATCAAAAAGTAAACATTAACATAAACATAACGACATCCACTGGATAACAGTTGCCTGGCATGGTACAATCACATGAAGTAAGTGGCGGGGTTAACATGTTTGTGACATTTAAAAAAACAATAAAAAAGGTATTAGTGTTTGTGTTTTTTTAGAGATAACAGTCAACATTAAATCAAAGTAGCTTTTTTCTCACTTTCATTTGTTTTACTGTCTTCAGAATATAGTTTCACGAATATTTAACTTGCACTGTTAAACATTTTTTAAGAATGTGATTATTATATCATCAACTGAAAAAACTTTCTCCGACCACAGCGATAACTTCATTTTACAAATAACTTATGCCACGATGTTTGTTTTATTCAAACGGCCTTAAATTTTTCCGAACATTTTAGAGCTTTGTTTATGGTGTGTATTATTCTCCATTATTAAAGGTATCAAAGTAACCTATAGGTGTTATGTTTCTAATAATTTTGATCTTTCGGATGACTGTCTCATAGACAATCTTATCACATCTCTTATTACTATATAAACGTGCTGAATAGACTGAAATGACAGATAATTCATATGAATGCGATTTCTTTAAATATTTTTATCCATAGCTAAAGGTTTTTTATTATGTGTGTTTAATCGACTAAAATACATGTTTCCAATGATATATAAGCATTGCGAATTTAGTTTTGGACATCGTTGCTCTAGCAAGCAGTCGACCTTTCTTTGAATTTAATATTGATTTATAGATTAATACTTTTTTATTTAAAAACAAGAGAAAATAACTTACAAAAGCAGTTTCCCGTGTTACAGATTTCTTGACTGGAACTATCACCGCCACAGGTTTTGCCCACCTTATTAGGAGCAGGATTTGTACATTCTCGAGATCTAGTTTGTAATCCTCCACCACAGCTTTCAGAACAGTTTCCATTGTTGACCCACTCTGACCATCCACCATCTCCTGTCGAATAATCACTAAAAAATTTCTAAACGAAATCCTGACAAACCAAATTTCACTCAAGACAAAGCGGTCTAAATTCCGTCATCGTCGTCGGTGGCATCCACACTTTTTCAAACACATATAATTTTGTCAAATCTGTATGGATATTATTGAAACTTGTTCAGCAGCCTTTTTATGTTCAAGATATTTCATCCGTATTAAAATTTTGAAGAAATTGATTTTCATTTGTCCGTATTTTGACAGATAACTGGATTTAGTCTTTTTGCTTGATTTTTGGTTAACCCTGAGGTTAAGTTTTTTCAAAGTCAAATCTTTATAGATAATGATGAAACATGCTGAAAAGCTTCTCTAGGGCATATTGATATCATTCAGGGTTATTTTTTTAAATATATTAATTTTTCCGCATTCTGGTTGATAATTGGTCTTAGATTTTTTTCACTGACTCAGGTATAAGTTTTTAAAATTAGTACAGCTTTGTCAAATTTTATTAGATATTGCCAAGGGTAGTTCAAATGCTTCTCTATGTTTGAAACAAATCCTTCAAATTTTTGAAATTTTTATTTTACGTATTTTGACAGATTATTGGACTTTGTTTTTTTAAGTTTTACTTAATCGTGAGGTTAATTTTTTTCTAAGTTTAATAATAATATCTTTGTCAAATTTTTATAAATAATGATGAGTGTTGCCGAAAAGATTCTCTAGGTCATATTGATATCATCTATAAATAAATGTTGAAAAAAAATAATTTTAATTTTTCCGCATTCTGGTCGATAATTTGATTTAAATTTAACTTAAATAGCATAATTTTTGACAACGCCTGGTATTGTTATTTAAAAACAATTGCAAATTGGACTTCAAATTTTAAAAATTTTGGACCCTAGCTCCCTGATAGAGGTTAATACAGAAAACACTAAAAACAAAAGTCCTGATATGTATATTAGGAATATCCTGTTAAACCTGATCCTGTCATCGTGAAATTGTGACACTTTTCTTATAATACCAAAACTCATGTTCGTTGCGATAAAAGCAATTAAAATATAAAAATAGAAGATGTGGCAGGGTTGTTTATAAGACGGCCATAACCAAATTACAGTTGAGTTAAAACGGAAAAGGGTGATATACTTCTACAATTCCCAATAAGGCCCTCAATAATGAACCAGAGTCCACACTGTGACGTCAGCTGTAAAAAGTCCCGAAATACAAAATATGAAACTATTCATAAAACACGACAATCGATCTAATCTTTTGAAAAAATTGTGAACAAATAACAATAAATTACTAATTAAAACACAACAACTAAACTACAGGTTCATGGCTTGGGCTTGGTATATAAGTACGTGGCGGTATTAAACTCGTTAATCCGATCTTCAGAAAGATAAATTCATTTGTTTTTATTTGTTGATATCCCAACATCTCTGTTTCATCGATTGAGCTTGTTACGATATAAGGAATGTATTTATGAATTTCCACGTGTGATAAATGACAAACGAACTAAAGGCTTTTTTCATATTGTTTCACTGCAATAAATCATTGCGTTTAATTCACTGGCAATATACACCCCAAAATAAAATCATTTCAAGATTCATTTAATGAAAACAGAATGTACCTTGGTGAATATTTATTGATCCTTTTAGTGAGTTAGATTGCAAAACTGTTTTGAAAGTATTACTTTCAGAAATTATCAAAGAGACATATCTTGAAGTTGTTAGTGGGAATGCTATAACTGCAATACCAGTTCTATGCATGCATTGTCATTTCCTACAAAACGAAAACAAATCAAACGCTCTTCTGTATTCCTTCAAGTGTTTGGTCTAGGCAGTTTTTAAAGAATATAAGAAAAAACTTCATTATTGCCTACCACCCTAACGGCAAACTCACTGATTATACAAAATTGAAAGGAGAGCTTCTAACCTACAATCTATATGAAAAAAAATAGATGTACAGGTTAAACAAAGTATTTTAATATCTTTTCCCACCTAGTGTTAATTCAACTATTGATTTTCATTAAAACATTATCATTTTATAATGATTCTATAATATATAATGGCAACGGATTAAAACTTCTGTTTCTTGCCTGAAACATGAAATCTGCTATCGTCGGACGTAACCCCGAGTCAATAGTTAAAATGTAAAGCAGAAATATATATGTAGTAATATGGAAAATAAATCGCACAAAAATTATTGTCAACTTACGTTTGCAATTGTAAATGATTTCTAGAGAAGCTGTTCCATTCATTCCACAAGAACTGCAGACATTACTGTTATTAACTTCAAAACTACACATACTGCGTTGATCACATTGATTTTGGATTCCAAAAATATCTGTATTCTTACAACTTCCTTGATAGTATTGTAGGCTTGAAACTATTATTGTTTCATTAAATGCCTCTGAACATGTCAACTGAGCCATTTCACCTTCATCATAAGTCAGAGAATATGGATCTAAAGAACGTGTTTTGAAATTATTACACAATAGCGTTTTTATACATTTACCATATCAAACTAATACTAGTTATATATTCCATTAATATTGTAATTATAAGGCACTTAATAAATATTTTGAAGAAGGCAAAATTTAAATTTCAAATTATTTTGTGACTGAGGACTATTACCCACAAATTCTGAGGGACTTTTGTCAGAGATATTGATTAATGAAACACAAGACTTTACATGTTGTTAAGTTTTCTGTTCAAGGTTTAGTGGTGACCTCCTGATCTAACATTTTGCAATTTTTAATTAAATATTGACCTTGACTATTCTATCGTATCACTTTTTTACCTTTTAAGCATAAGCAATTAATACAACGATGAAATTCAGCGATAAAGTGCATTTTTGGTTTTCAAAAAATTGATAGAACTGACTTCTGTATTAAAATTGTTCATTTTCACATTTAAAAGGTGTTTTTACCCTTCCGTAGCACCAGAACTGACCCTGGTTTTTTGTAGGTTTCCAGCTTTAGTTTACATCTTACATACGTCTATAAAAATATATAAAGCCGAAATTTACGTAGTGTAAATCGCTTCATTAAACATGATAGGGGCAAAAACTGTAAGATCAGTCAAACTTTATGAATTTCTAGTGTCATTGATTTACCAAATTAGCACAACAGAAAAATCAGTAATAATATTTAAAAGAAAGAATATGGGAGAAAGAAGTGTTTCACATTTTACTTACGTTTATAACAAATATTTAAAAGCAAGAATTTGTTTCGTGTAAAGTGCTGTTCTGGAATTACCTTCATCGGACACGCAAGGAGTCAAACGTAGGAAGAATAGTCAAACATTATGAATTTGAATATACATTCATAAACCAAACAAAACAAGCCGTTCATGGGTAAACTAACGAAAATAAGCCATATTTAAAGATAACAATTAGGAACATTTACAAATTATAATGTTGGGTAGATGTAAACTGTTTGAGCATAAACCTCAACCATGGGAATTTTTAACCGATATTAACACAACACAAGAGAAAAGATCCGTAATAATATCTAAATAATAGAATATATAATATATGCCAGACAGACACTTTTCCCATGCTAGCTAAGTTAATTACAAATATTAAAAGCACAATTGTGTGTTTCAAAATTCAAATTTTCACGTCCAAGTTTAAAATTTTAAAATATCTATATTTGTTTCTGTTACATTTTTATTAAACATGACTGGATTTGTAGAGACTGACAATAATTGTAAACATAAAATTCCGTGTTTCTGTGGCAGGATAAGCACTCAGTATTACAATCAATGTCAGAATGCTTACGAACCAGCAAAACAGGTCTCAAAAATAAATAAAATTTAAGATATTTAAAAGCATCATTAATTGACGCTTCAAAACAATATTTATTCAGTTTTTAAAAACAGTATTGATAATATACAACATTCATTTGAATATAATTATTACTTGTACAATTGTGCGTATTACAGGGCATTTCATCTACATCTAGTCCTGAGCAGTTCTGACCATAATGATTTGGAACAGGTTTATTACATATCCTAGATCTCGACTTAACACCACTTCCACAGGTTAAAGAGCAGTCGCTAAATTCGTTCCATTCTGACCATCCACCATCAACTGAAAATATTCAAACCACAGTCAAACTTGTAGTAAGAGGTCACCATTTAGAAGAAGCAAAAGTTGCCATTTAAGGCAAGTGACATCTAAAATTTCATTATAGTCCGTAACTCGATTTTGTGAGGAAATTCGACGTCACATACCACATTGCCCTTTTGCAATGATTACAACTGAACAAATCGACGGTTGTCCTAAAAATTTATGACACGTAAGAATAATTGATTTCTTCACAATTCTACATATATTTTGACATTATACTGCACGAAATTTTGCAGAATTTTTTGCTCAAAATCCATTTTATATCAACTTTTGGAGACCAAACTTTCTACACAATTTATTATAAAATTTTAAACTTATATTAAGACCTCGAAATTAAGGTTTTGAAATTTTTAATAGACTGTATCAGATTGAATGTGAAATATCATGTTCGTTTTGCTGAAAATTCGTGATAAAAATGTGTTTAATTCTCCCTACGTGGTTTCCTCCTACCAACTGGACTGGTCAATAGTACAATACGGTTTCTACTGATTGGATAATATAAAATATAGTTTTTTACAAAAAGTACAGGAGATTATAATATGTATTTGACTTTTTTATTAAAAATACACAAATTTAATTGGATATTGTATGGTAGAGTTAGCCTTAAATTTCGTCGAGCTAATATTTTTCCGCGATGATTTTGGGGTTAGGACAATTTTGTAAATTTTTGTTTGGAAAAAGAAGGTTTTGCATTTCGAAGGTAACGTATCGATCAGTTCTGCAGCTGGTCAAAAAATGCAAATCGCTGAAATTTGATTGTTCACCATTATGAAAAATTTCTTCTACTAAAGTTTCTATTTAAGATATAAATTCTGTGCAGTATTTTTTTCTTTAAAATGTTTTTATTGTCTTTTGCTTCAGGTCAGCAATTATAAGAAAGTGTCCACTTGCCGGCCAAACATGATGGACATGTTAATTGTGGTTTTGTGAATAGAATTTCAGATGTGAAAGCTACAAGTAGCTTTTTGAGAGTTTTCGCCAAATAGTTTAGTTTAAAATATCTTAGTTGAAGTTTTGAATAACATATACGGTTTATCGTATGTTTAAGTCAGAGACTATGTCTTAGGACTTAAAAATCGTCGTCGTGCTCAGGTAATATTTTTTACGATTTACATATGATTAAGACAATATGAAATTCTTATGAAAAGGGTATTAGCAATGTTTTTTTTTCATATATAACAATCGATTTTTATAGAACGAAGAGACTGAACTCATAAAGCTATGCATTATAAGATCCATTATTTTCTGACAGCAAAAATTATTTTTGATCGTTTTTATACAAGCTTTTTTAACATCACAAAACTCGTTACGATCTATAATTATCAAATATTTAACAATGGGAAAGTTGGTCTTTAAAATAATAGATGACCTCAAAATAGAAAAAAGGAGGGATATGGTGTAAACATTCATGACACAAAAATCTCATATGTACAAGCAAGTTTGATTGTAAATCGTCATTATAGAACAGATGCACGAGAAGATACAAAATTTACACAAAAAAATGAATTGTAGTTTTTTTAAATTCAATAAAATATTTTCTAGCAATTAGATGATTTTTATCAATTGAAATCGTTAATTTTCTCTTTAAAAATACTTACTTGCACAGTAATACAAAATTTTGACAAACCCATCTGTTGTTTCGTTCTGCGAGCATGGGATGATATCCTCCAAGTAAATGGTACAGTTTGTGAGATTATGGCATCTTATGGAAATTTGTGATATAACCTCGTTTTGACTTGAATTACACGATGTATTGTCAAAATCAACATCATATATAATTATCCTCCCAGGATCATCTGATGTACAGTTGACAAGACCAATTTCCCCATGTTGAACGACGACAGTGTGTGAATCTATATAAAAAAACAGGCTTATGCTACTTATTAAAAATAAATAAATCAGTTCTCGTATTACACTAATTGATTAAAATACGAAAACAATAATAAAAATACAACGCTTTCCTCGCGGCTGTCTTAAATTTAAAATAGAGTTTGATGGATAGTCAAATGCGTTTGCATTGTTTCTGTATTTTATTTGGAGCTGTTAAGTTCTCAGCAGAATGAATGGTGCTTCAACGTTAAGAAATCCTGGCGGCCATTTTTAATGCAAATGATAACAAAATTTAGATCCCAAAAAGGAATTCGAAGATACCAAAGGGGCTCCTTGTATAATCCATAAAATCTATGATATCGTGCCAGCAGATCAGGCCCGAATAATAACACTTTTTCCAAGAAAAATCATTACATCGACTGTTTGATAAATAAATTAGGTCTGAGAGCATACATGTCAATCCAACTAACAAAGCTGCAAAGCTTTAGAAAAGATATCGTTGACAACCACACTTAAAGTTTATCGTCCTTTAGAATTCCGGAAAAGTTGAGGACACTATGATTATCTTACTTTTATTGAATACCAAAGTTACAAAAATGTCCTAACAAGCAGCTTTTTATTGTTGATCTAGCGAAATGTTCCACCAAGCCATTATCATTGCTTTAACCTAAATTTTTACAATTTTTAAAACGGGCAGCCAGAAATACTGCAAAAGAAACTATGCATGAAGTGCAAACAATTGAATGTGGGTACTAACAAACTCTAAAGACTTGATTGGCATTTTCAACTTCCGGTGTTTGTCCTCTTGTAAGAGCATCAAATCTTTTGACTCTACACAGCCATACAACCCGCATTCATCAAATCAAGATTAAAAGAAATTCTATTCCAAAATGTTCTCTCAAAGAGAACGGAGAAAAACGATGCCAGTACATCATGGTCGATAGACTAAAGCATACTTTGTACATCTATATAGAGGAGGGTATTATACAAATGAAAGATTTCCTAATTGACACTATATTTGTTTAGTTTGGTGGAAGAGTTATAAAGCAGATTTCAATGTGCTTTAATTGTGTTCCTATCCTAAAATATATATTTTTAACTCATTTGAGGCAGACTTTCCTAATGGGCTTTCGCGGTCAAATGATAGAAAGCTAGACCAAACCTTTCAATTTACTTTCCGTTATATTGATTTTTGTTTGTTTGATTGGGGATTAACGCCACTTTCATCAATATTTCAGTTATATCGCGGCTGTCAGTTTTACAGGTGGAGGAAGCTGGAGTACCAAAAGAAAAACCAACGAGGCAGATAACTGACAAAAGTTATCACGTGCGATGAGAGTTAAGCGCTGGTTTTGTATGGTACAGTCCAAGGCGCGATCTCACACCGTATATATTTAACACTATTATCGTCAGTCGTTTTAATGGGTTAATCAGCGCTTGACTGTCTTAGGTAAAGAGGTAATTACATAATTTAAGTTTTATATCGTTCACTTTCAAAAACGGAAATGCCAAACTATCATTTTGTCACATGATGTTCCTCCATGTAAATATTATATAAACGAGGGAAATCCGATAACAAATTCGTAATGATTTTCGCAATAAATATACAACAATTGTAGGCACTCATATATCTCCGCTTGCAATATTACATAAATAAACGGAAAGATCTTTCCACGCCTCAAAAAGAAATTCGAAGATACCAAAGGGGCGACAGAAAGCGTTTAGTCGGAAAATAAACGAGGCCAACAAAATGAGGCGAAAGACAAACATAGAAAAAACAACACTACACTGAAAACTAAAGCTGGAGTAACACAAACCCTACAAAAACTAGGGAGGGTTACCTAAATTATAAATTTAAATCAAATTTAAAAAACTCTTTACCGTTTTTGCTTTGTGACATTCGAAAAAGCTGCAAAAAGTTGGCAGTGGTGTTACGTAAACACTTCAATGAAGAACTCACAAATGAATTCTTCTGCTCACTTAGCAACAAACCTTGTTGATAATTGAAGTCACATTACTGACAAAGAAAGCTATACAATCTGCCCATGTCAGTAAAGGCTTACTGAAGTCAAAACCATATAAACCAGTATTGGTCAATTAAATTAAAAAGAAAATAAGGTTTAATATCAGAATCCAGTAACGTAATAAGATAATAAATTCAACTGATTGTTGACAATATTTATATCGGGTTTGGGATAAAATTGATCGGCAAACCAATAGCAATTCCAGTTTCCCTTTAATGCAAGACTTTTTCCTTTACTGTTGTGAATCGACGTTTAATCAGTTGGGAAGGTTCTGCGCCCACCAACAATTCTGCAAGTTTTATGTGGCACTTTCGCGAAGTCTAGGAGGATGGCATTATTTTTGTATTTTCTGTTACATGTTTTACGTTGTTAGCTTAGTTGCATTTTAAAGGCTTTACTCGTTTATTTTTTTAGACCTTTACCAAGTAATTGAAGGACTAAAAGTAAACTTTTAGATGAGTTGGTAAGTTGGACTGTAAGATTGGGGTCTCATGGACAATTATATCCTGCCACATGTCCTGTTTCTCTATTTAATTAGCACGTGTTTCTGAAATATAAAAAATCAGCCTCTTCAGTTGTATAGTTTAACACCTAACATTTACGTCCTGTATTATGATACATTTAGTGCCTGTATGAATAAAATACTTTATTCTTTTTTGATTTTTTTAAAGATGGTAACATCCAATTATTTGTTTAATAACAAGTAGTTACCTGTAGTAACTTAATATTTCCTGTTTATAAGGAAGCTTTAGTCTTTTCATCTAACAACATTATTATTTTAAATATCTTCAAAACTGACATTAAGACACACTTCCTTGATGGGAGGGGTAACTACCTATTCATGAGCCTAACATATATTAGACTCAATACCTATAGTTGTTATATCGATAACATAAGTATCACGCGATGCAATTCGTGTTTTTTTTTTCTTTGTTAGGGATCTGTCTAAGCCGTAACCCATCAGTCCTGTGGCTGTCCTTGTTTTAATTGCTACTTATTTTACATTTTACAATGGCAGGATTGCCGAAGAGTATTAAATCAATCATTTTTATTCGGTTCATTTTTT
>JARWCS010350694.1:0-11082 GCA_034783895.1 Geukensia demissa
TGTCCATAAATAAAAGTTCTACAAACTCAGAAATCTAACGTGCATTTGATGACCACCATTTTAGACACCGGAAGTTAGGCCTGCAATGGGCATATAACTCCTGTTACCAGAAGCTGATTTAAAACAGCCTGTGAAAGCAACTTCTTGAATTACATATACAATCTTTCTGTTTTATTTCTTTTCATGAAAGTCGGTTCAATCTTTCGGTTTCACGTTTTTTAATTTGTTACTCTGGCTTTAGTTTTCAGCGTAGTGTTGTTCGTAATATGGTTGTTTCTCGTTTCTTTTTTGTTGGTCAAGGTCTTGTCTGTCCTCTGGTTCAACGATTTCTGTCTGCCCCTTAACATCTTCGGATTTTTTTGTTTAACAAATATCATTTACTCATATTTCTAGGACCTTATTCTTAGAACTTCGCTGCTAGTTTGCAGAATCAATTTTCATTTTGGTAAGAAAAATTTGTTTCAATGCAATGATTTAGGCTTTATCACGTCACAGGGTTAACTTTTGATATATTGTTAAGTAAAGATGTGAAACCAAAACTTTTATGTTGGAAATATATGATATAAATGAGTAAATAGAACGCGATAAGGCACTAAAAGTCAATTTGAGTTAAAATTAAGAAAACAGACGAAAGGCAAATTTTTGCTTGAAAGTCTACATCCATAATAAGATAAACATGATAAAGATTTTAGAAAGGACAAAACACTTAAAAGTAACAAAAACATACACAAACAATGATCACGTGAACTCCTGCTAAAAGCTTTCGCTCGTTGACTCGTAACTATAAGTGACAGAAATTAATTGTAATGTTTTTATATCTTTTATGTACAGGCAATTTTTCCATTGCAGTTTTGTTTGAAATTTGATGGTGCATTTGCTTCAAAGCATATAGTTTCGAATTACCAATATCAGAGCACTGACATTCAGACATAACATTGTCTTAATTGTCAAATTAGTCCCTCTATCTCGGCCTCCATTTAATTCTATTTTGATTTTTTTTTAAACATTCTGAGCTGTCGGTTGCTACTCGTCAAAATTGACACCGTTTGCAAAATATCAAAACCTCCTGCAATTATGTTTTAAAGTACTTATAACTGCACATCAATGAACTAAATGATAAATTCTTTTAAACCTTTTAAAACGAAATATTCAACCCTATCAAGACATGGAATCATGGAATTCAAAGTCTTGGCAATTGCGATATTTTAACGAAATACTTTTTGCTGAACGAATGGTCAGAGTACATTGTTATTTGATTGAGTAGTTAGAAAGTATTCTGTATTTACTTAGAAATATCTATGAAGCGGATCTTCCACATTAAAAGATTTGAATCTTTTCTAGTTTGGCATCAGTAATTAAAGACGATTAGACGTCGCCGAGTTTAGCGGAGCAAGAACTTTATCGAATATTAATTCATAATTTTACCTTAAATGTTCGTTAAACCGAAATCCCCACGTGTTTTTTTCTTTAAAAAAAATAAAAAATAGGTATCCATAAAACATATTGAGTGATATTTTCGGTTATAAATTCTTTATTTCATCTGACAAAAAAATAAAGGCATCGCATCTAAAACAATTCATGTGATATCAAAAATAGTTTAGTGTTTTCAATGAATAAATCATGAAAATAGATACACTTATTTTACCTATTTAAAAAAACGCCGTATCTATTGATAATCTTTCATGTACATGACGGATCCCAGACGACACACATATTATTTTCATTGGCCTACATATCGCTTTTAATTGGCAGTCGTCTCTTCGGGACACTTTATCAAAACCGCACCCTCTAAAAAGAAAGTAAAATAATTTTGCATGGACCAACTTGCCTCCCCTTTTTCACAACGCATTTATATTCACCATCTTACGCTTTATGTCCACTCGTGTACAATTTTGATGTACATGTTTATTAATTAAGTACCAGTCCAACTTACAATCGTGCAAATTACGTGAAAGCTACAAATATTAGTTTTAATATTGTGCTTATTTCAAGGTACAAACACCAGAAAAAAGAATAATTCTTGTCAAACTGCATGTTTACAAAAGATATGGCCTGAAACTTTTACAAAGGTTTCACTGCGATTTTTAAGAGTTTTCTCCGCTGCATGAAATTTTACAATGCATTCATTGAAAATTATATCTCGCAAGAACAGGCTGAAATAGCAAAAGGGACTTCAAATTTTAAAATGAATTGACACTTTAAACAAAATATCAGATTGAATTAGGTGTATGCTTTTTATGGGTAAATCGCTATTTGAATGAATCTTACATACACTAGCACATAAATAGAAGATATTAACCTTTTGGACCACCGCAGTGCACCTCCGTTTATATGGTGGTGTCCGCATTGGTCATAGTTGTTTGGTCTTTTGTTTTAAATGTTTATGTATATGTGTGCCGTCTTGTTCGTGTTCTCGAGATTATCGTATGTTTCGACTTTCCCCTTTTGTCCTTTATTGTTCAAACACTATTAACTTGCTACAACTTTCTTCTCCCAACTTCCTTACCCTCTCCGCCTATTCAAGTAAAATTTTAGTGTCGGTGAATTTAAACTAAGAAGATGATATTGGAAACAACGTCGTTCAGTTTTTTATGTACAGTGAATCCTTTTAAATCACAATATCTATACAACGTACACTTGTTAAATATGTATTTTGAAAATTTATCACCATGCAAGTGGGCTCTGCAACTTTTCCTTGTGAACTAAATTTTATCATAAACCGTTAATTCAGAATGAATTCTTTTCGCTGTTGACAACTTTGGTGAAATTTCAACTTGCAATATGACTGTATTTTGACATGATTATATACTCATGTAACTCACGTTCTTCAACATATATTCCCTCGTTGATATTTACCATGTTAGACTGCAAGGATAACTTAATAAGTGGTTATTTTTAAATGATGTTTATCTCTTGCGATTTTTAGTAACATCAAATAAAATAACAGAGTAATAGATTTGCACATAACAGGAAATACTTTTAGTAAATTTATTTTATTTTCTGATTGACCTGATTAAACCTTTAATTATCCTTCATTACATTTTTATTGAAAATATAGTGTGTATTTTTATTGTTTCCTGGTATTTTTTACAAGTTTTTTTGTAAATTGAATTCATATGTTCATATTATAGATAATATTGATGACGTTGAAAACCGTGTTTTTCTCCAAAACTTAGTTTTTGTTTTAGGTAAACAGTCATGGCAGCTGATCATGAAGAGGTTTTGAAGATTTCCCTTCTTTTGTCCAGACATCTAAGTTTAGAGGGATATAATTCGCAGAACACAACGTACTGTAAAAACGCAACAGTTGCTCATGACATGGTTAAGACGGTATTGACATATGCCGACGGCTGCGAGCAATATTACACCGCCGGAAGTAAAGCTGAAGGTACAGAAACAGCTGAAAGTGATCAAGATGCTATGGTATCATGTAGAGGTCTTCAAGTCCTGAACAAAGATGAAAATGTTATCGCCGATGACAAGATCACGTTTGTAAAGGAAACTGACAAAATTCACACTGACTATGTAAGACTTACACCAAGTGTCTTTAATAAAACACTGGACCATCCGTATCTGAAAATTAACTTTTCTAAACTTCTTGTACAAAATGACCAAAACCGTTATTTATCAAGCGAAAGCTTTAGAATGTTGATGCTCAACGTTCAGGATGTGCTTCCGTTTAGCAAGACACAGCACGGTCCATGTGTTATGTTGGATATAGATAGTCTATATAGAGATACATATATAAATAAACAGTTAAATGCAGAACACGACTTTGCATATGCAATACCCTGTCTTGAATGGCCAGAAGAAGCCAAAGAATGGAAAAATAGAAAAAGGACACACGGATGGCCAAGCGCTTCTATGATGCAGAAAATCACCAAAATGGTTTGTCATGTGGTTGCAGTCGGAAACGCAGATTCAAATACTTCTTCCATCGAATGGCGCCAGTCTTTTCTTCTGTCCGAGCGTTATTTGGTTTGGAATTTTAATGATACACAAATTCACAGCTATGTTATTATGAAACAACTGGTAAAAAATCATTTGGAGCCAATTGCACCGAATCAAATTAGTTCTTACAATATCAAAACGTTAATCTTTTGGATGATTGAAGAGAAAGGACTAGAAAAATGGAAACCAACGAATCTACTGGAATGTGTATCGTCATGTTTGGATCGTTTGGCAAAATCTGTTGAGGAAAAGTCATTGTCCCACTATTTCATGAGGAAACAAAATCTTTTTCACTCGAAATTTTTAACAGTTCAGCAGTGTCAAGGTGTCATAGATACAATACGGACAATTCAATGCGAAATCATTGACTTCACGCTCAATATTGGACTTTTTAGAGATTCAAAGTTAGGCAGACTATATGCAGCGTGTGAAGGGAATCTTAAATTGTTTGCGAGTGAAGCAAATAGTATTTTTGAGCTAGGTAGCGGATACCAGAAAACACTATCAAATTATCAAGCAATTAGAAAGTCCCGAGCTATATTTTCCGTTCTGAAGCGTCTGGCAATGCAATTTGCTACAACAATTAATCCAGAAGATGCTCAAAGAAGTCCGGAGGTTTTAGCAAATCTATTTGAATGTGAGGAACAAACACTTAATCAAATATCAGCTTTTGTAGAAATCAGAAAGGGTTTAACAGCATTACACCAAATGTATGAAATTGAGAATGTCCGGGAAGATGATGACCTTGGTCAAAGAGCTTTGAAGTGTTTCAAAACAGGAACAAAACTTGACTTGATGTCCGGTCCATTGTATCTTGCATCATATTATTTTCAGCAAGGAGATATACAAAATTGCCTGAATACAATAGAGATGATGATGAAAAGCTTGCCACGACGAATGATATTCACTGGTTTTTCTTCCGCTGATCAATATATCGGATATGAAAATGGTAAATTTATTCCTGTCAAGAAGCTTGAAGATCATGAAGCGAACGAGCAAACGCCCGTCGTTTATGACATGTTATTTGTAAAGGACGATTACAAAATAGTCCCTCAATATCTAGTTTTATCCTGCGCATTACTACCTGATTTCGGGGATAAATATCTAACTATTCATCCTTGTGTATATACCTTATTTCTTCGACTAAGTGCCATTTACAGTTTAAAAGGCAGTTCGCACCCAAGCACCAAGAGGGCCTTCGAAGAGCTGAAAATTTATATAAATGAGTCCACCATCAAACCACATTTTTTCCATTCGTACAACCTCTTGGCTTTATGTTGTCACATGCTTCGTAAAAGTCGTGAGATGCTGGAATATTTCTCTATGTCTTTAGGAATGACATCTAGGATGCCGAATGTACAAAATGCCGCAATTTGGTGGTTACTTGTTATAGTATCTAAAGTTTGTCAGACACTTTAATGTTAAACATTTTCAAGATACCGAAGTATATGTTAAAACCAGACATGACTATTTCAATCGATTGAGTTATTGTTTCATCATAGACAATTCTTCTGACGTATTTTAATGCAACGTAAAGGAAATGTTGAAAAAATTCTTTTAGTCGTCTTGTCGGAATGGACATAAAAGTTATCTTCCTTGGAAAGGACTGTCTTTGAATGACAAAGCAATACGATTGCTGTAGTCGATACAGCTTTGCCATCATCGCTTGCTTGGTTTACATTTTCAAAATTATGAATGACCATATTATTTAGAAAACCAGATGCCGCAGACAAGTCAGAACCAGGATACCTGGTCATCACACATGCCCTTATCCAGACTAACACCCTGCTAAATAAAGCCATGTTTTATTCTTAGTTACTAAATACATGTGTTTATCTTATTATAGGTTTAACAATTATGAAGAATTTTATATCGCTAGGTAGCATTCTATGTAATTTAATTCTATTTCAAAAGTAAACAATCCTCTTAGACGCGATTTGATATAAAAATTCACCATATTTATTCAGCATTAGTAAACGTGTACTTTGATAAGAGACGAAAAGTTCCCAAGAGTTGTGAACCATGTTTCTCCTATGATTTTTTATCTTGTTTGGTCTATCTGTTGTCGAAATGTACACATAAAGCGATATGTGAACATTTCCTTTTAAATAAGCAGTTGCGTATTAACACAACGTTACAAGTAAACGATGATGTCGCAAGACAATACTTTACAAGACCAGCCAATTAAATCCCCCCAATGAAATAATTCAACATTAAGTCAATCAAACACAAGTATTTGCCTTTACAATGAGTAATTAATTTACAAGGCTTATATTATATACGTCAAATATTAGTTCGCGTAAGAGTTATATAAAGCACCTAGATCACAAGAGAAAGTTTAAATCCTTGATGTAGTAATTTGAATAGCACAAGAAGTTATCAGTTTATAAATCACCATTCTTGGAACAAAATACATATTAACCAATGCACTATATATTTACTCCGATCAGCAGTAAACGCCTCGGTGGAGTTAAAGCTAGCGTGCTCGCGTCGAGTGTGGAAGGTCGTATGTTCGATCCCCGGCTGGGTTTAACAAAAGAAATTAAAATTGGTACCTGCTGCTTCAAAGTTAAGCAGACATCATCCAAGTGAGTATCCAAACAAATAGATAAAGGCAGCCAAATCCAACGAAAAGGATTCTATCATGTACAATACAAGGTATGAGGTCTTCCTTAATTTTTAAACTTTCAATAAATACCGCTAATTGTTTTTATGTTAAATATTTCACGTCAGACAAGTCCGACAATTAGACAGAGAGTGAAGGGAATCCTAAATAACATTTGGTTTGCAACAAGTCTGGATCACGATGGAAAGAACTGAATCAAATGCAACAAAAAGTCCATTTCATGTGTTGTTGGGTAAATAGGGGTATTGCAACGTTATTATTAGCTGTTGAACATAGGCAAGTTGGAATCATCCGGTTTCACGCAAATCAAGTTTAAAACAGGAACATTGGTGAATAATGCCTCTTTTTCAACTCAGCTATTGTTTATTTGTTAAGCATAATCGCTGATTTTATTATTGTTGAATAAAACAAAGTCAGTTAAGGAAACGTAAAAATTGTTCTTATTGTTTGATAACCTATGGATGATTGATTTGTATAAAAACAAGACCTGCTAGTAATTGGAAAATGGGGTGTTAGCAGTGTGTGCACATTGATAATCCTACAATAACTTAAAAAATAGTTCACCAAATGTAAAAACAAATTAGCATTTTAAGCATATAATTTGCAGTGGAGTTGTTAGAAAAAGCAGGATATTCTGTCATGGTTTCTTCGTACGTATGAATATGTCTTTTTTTATTTTGGTTGTTTTGTTTTACAAATTACAAATGTATTAGCTTTTATAAGTCGTTATTTTGAATTTAAAGGAATAATTTAAGTGTACAGGAACAGTCTTAAATTTCAATGCCGAATTTGAAAGAGGTCTCTTATACCTCACTTTAATTTTAATTAAAAAAATATCGTAATATAATTCATCAAATACATTATACATAAAAATATTGACTAAACTATTGACAACAACTCATAAATATATTACCTGTTACTTTGAAAGATGGTATTTCGCGGATGAAATAATTGCACCTATAAAGATACACTTACTAAAACTAGTGGAGATTTTTCTCTAGACAACCTTCATTCTGCATGTGTTTTTGTTACTCTTGTTGTTGTTTAGATGGTCTTGTTGGATTGGTTGCACTCTTGCATGATATTTCTTATATTTTAAAGAAAATAAGGAATATATGGCAGATAGACATAATCCACATCTTACGTAACTTTACGTAACTTTAACTTATATTCAATAAAAGCAGAAATAACAAGAATTTCATAAAGACTTCTCAGATGACGTTTTGAATTGTGCTCAATGAAAATATGAAAAGAAAATTGGGTGTCCATGGGCAAAAAACATTAATGCTATGAAATCGATAAAACCAGAGTAGTTTGAAAATCTTACCATAATGGCTTGACATGAGCTGCGAAAAATAAATATTATCACATTTCATTAATGTATGGATCTTTATTTATTGTTGAAGAAATATAAGTAAAATTAAGAATTTAAATCATTTGTAACGTTATCTTAAATTGATTTCTCGTTTGCAGTCATATGCATATTAAATTAACGATATCTTTTTATACAAATGTTTATTTCATTAATATAGTTTGCTCATTTGTCATACACAAGCATTTCTAAAAAGGTTGTGCGTGGATAATTATCATTGCTGTAGAAAGCATGGTTAGATCCAAATCCAGTTGTTCTGATAAAAGCATGATCGTCTTTGTCCATCCTACACAAAGCTGTCATCGATGCCGAATGCGCATTATTCCCAGATGTGTTAGCGTCTCCTGTAGATGCTACCACTTCATTCTCTACAACAAGCTCTGTGACGACATAACCACTGCCTTGGGTTGATATAGTCCAGGAAAACAAGTAAACACCCTTCCTGGGTGCCACGAAAACTCCATCATAGTTGTTATAATGTTCACCAATGTTAACAATGACTTTTTCAAATACAACTGTTGATTCTGCTGTTAAGGTAAAACTTCTGTAGTGAATAATTGCGAAAAACATCACAGATGTCACCTTGACCATGCCTGTAAAATATGTAAATATTCGTTATTTATGTTATAGGAAACAACAGCAGGGAGTAGAATCGTTATGAAAAGCCCTTGGTGAATTTGGTACACACAACGTCGATTTCGCGTGAATTGCGTGCGAAATAGCATACACCATGTATAAAAAAGGGTCTGTATATTTGTATTTAGGTATGATATCTAAAAAAGAGTGCAGTCATTGTATGCCGGATGCATTACTTAACACAAAACAATCATGTTTATTAAGATGACCCACTACTTGCCCAAACTTGTTGTAAAATGTAAACAAACAGCCATGGATATCTCGTTTGGGTCAATTTCGTTAAGTAGGCAGAAAGATAAGACGCCCTAAATGTGCACTGATTTTTAAATGAATTGTTTTGGTGGTATTTATTAATTATATTTGTGTAATAGGTGAAAATAATCAATAAAATCAGTGCAATGCTATTTAAGTGAAACTTGGGTGGAATGTGTAAATAATGAGTCAAAGAAAAGGCCGAATTCGTTCTTATTGTCAACACCGGTAGCCAAGTTTCAACAAGTATTAATAATGTGGTAAAGGAAGCGGATACTGGGACGGTGCTTAATTGGACCGATATTCAAAGGATTCTGGAATTTTACGAAATTTAAACATGACATACATCCCCATCCTATTATCTAGGCTTTTGACGGTCGTCATGACTGATGGTGTTAGTGACAGGTCTTCGTTCGCATTATGTTGTAGGCATGTCCCACTAAAGATTGTTTAAAATGGGCTCACTGTCTTCACAGAAAGAAGAAAATGTTAAAATTCCCGTAGACTCCAAAGTTGAACTATGGTCTGGCCATGGCGGCCACACTGGATAGCATAACGACACTTTGAACTCAATTTAAAAAGGATCCATCCAAAGACCATAACATCAAATTTTGGTTCAGATTAGCTCAGTTGTCTCTGAGAATTTGAAAGTGTGTTAAATTCTCACATGGTTCATATAAAAATTTGTCTAGCTATGGCGGACATTTTGGATGGTGTTTGCTAAACCCAACTAGATATTTAAAGACGAATGGCTCCAGCTGCCTCGTGGAGTTGATAATAATGTAAACTTACGTGGTCAAAATGTTTGGTAAATAAGTCCAGCAATGGCGCCATGTTGGTTTGCGCTCCAAAAATCTATTAAAATGCCGGTTAAAAACCATTTCTAAGGCTTCAAATTGACTCAGTGGTGTCAGTGAAAATGATAAAAATGTTAACAATTAATGTTGGATGGTCTTTGATAAAACTAAGTGCATTTTCAAAAGGGACCATAAAAGTCGTCATTTTAAATTTGCACAAAATTTTTGAGACAAAAAGATTTTAAAGTATTTTCCCTTAGTTTGTCATGTTAACCTTAATTCGGCTGTGGCGGCCATTTTGGTTTGTCGATGGGGATGCCGAATATAATTTGGTAGAGGAATATCTAAGGACCATTTCAATAAAGTTGGAACAACAGTTTCAGACAAGGAAATTTTCAAGTTAATTTTCCATAGGTTCCATTGTAAAACTAAGTTAGACTGTGACGGGCATCGTGGTAGGTATTCGGCCAAAGTTTGATTCAAATCGGCCCAGCAGTTTCACGGAAATCATTAAAATGTGAATCGAAAGCCGACGCAGAAGGCAAAGTAATCACAAAAACACCCATGGATTTTAGGCCATTAATCTTCAGCTCTTTGGATTTGTTTTTCTCAGTCGGCGGAAAGGGATGGGAGGGAACCTTTTTACTGTGTAAACAATGGTTTCCAGCAGAAAAAATTACTGCTCAACAAACTTAAATAATGCACGAAACCTTTTTTTCTTTCTGAACATGTCTTAGGTCAAATCAACAAAATAAAGAAGAAGTGCATTGCTAATAATTAAACGTTTTTAAGCATAAAAACCATAGGGCCTAAGGAGAATAGCTATTCTTTGCTTTAAAAAAATGTAAATTAAAAGTACATGTAGTGGAATAACTTTCTTAACCCTCCCCTTGTGCCATATCATATCAAGGCACTGTGGCAGTCTGTTTATCATCATATTGTACTACAATTCAGTAACTAATTTAGTTTCCATAGAACCATATCTTAAGGGTATTTATGGAGTGTTTAACCAAATCTTTTACCATATCTACTATAGACCTATACAACCGTCCTGGATGTACCTTTCAAGTAGATATATCAACACTTTTTGTAAATGTTGTTGTAATAGCTTAAATTATGCAAGTAAAACTTAACCGAAGGCATTTCTTAATCATGGTTATAACAAGAGATGAATATGGATTATTTTGGTGGATCTTTCATCTCGTAAGAAGCAGTACATTTTCTCAAGATACATATATGTCTTTAACAAGTCAAAACCAATGTCATTCCTAGGATACCTACGTGTATGCTGTTTGTAGGAAGACATAAATACATTTTAAACGTCATTTATGTTTGTTTGTTTGTTTGAATGGGGTTTAACGCCACTTTCAGCAATATTTCAGTCATATCGCGGCGGTCAGTTTTACTGGTGGAGGAAGCCGGAGTACCCGGAGAGAACCACCGACCTT
>JARWCS010350705.1:0-11082 GCA_034783895.1 Geukensia demissa
TCCACAAAATTCACAGAATGGTTTACCTTTAAGTGTTCAAAACCTTCACTGTCAAGACAGTCATAAGCTTTCCAACAATCACTTATTATAGTTGTTCCAGGCTCTATATTTTCCTTTATGATTTTAACGAGTGTTTTTGAGGTTCTGTCTTCAACGGCAACAAAAAAGCACTTTTTTGACTCCCGTTCAATACCACCAAATACCCACTGACCCTCAACTTTCCTACCTTTATGATATTTTCGTTTGCCAAATTTACTTTCGTCTATCTCTACAGTTTTACCAAGTCCTCCTATTTTTTCATTATCCTCAAAAAGAATGCAGTCACATACCTCGCGGCAGAAATTGTACCAGTCCACGATTGTTTGGTTACAAATCCCTAACTCGTGCTTCACAAATTCCTGATCAGCCTTGTATATCCAAAAATAAATAATACACAGAATTTGTTCAAGTGTAAGCTTGTGTTTCTCAAACCAACTTCCTTCGCGAATAGAAACTTTTTTTCCACACTGTTTGTTGCTACACTTCCAAACAAAACCGTCACGGGAAAAAGTACTGTCTTTCCTCAAACCAAATCTTCCATAGGAACATTTAACACAAATATTTCCCGTCAAATCCAATATCAGCCTTTTCCCAATACACCAAGTAATAATGGTTTCAACTGTTTGACAAATTAAAAACAAATCCTTCAGTCTCAAAGGCATCACATGTCAATGTTTACGTTCAATATTTACAACTTTCCGCAACGTTGCTTTTGAATCATGTGACGTCATTATAAATAGAAAGGTCAAATCATGATCACGTGATACACTTACCTTCACGACGCAAAATGAAAGCTCACGAAGCCACACCACAATAAACATGCTTCTTTTTCTAGATTTAATTTAAAAAACTGTTTAAAAACAACAGTTTTTTAAACAAAACTTACCTCAAGGAACTCGATTTTGCTGTCAAATTTCTGTTTTATTGCTTCGTTTTCGATTTACGATTTTTGGCGCGACCTTACTTATATATGTAATATATACATATATTTCCCGTACTTTTTCTGGGGACCAGTATAACAGAAGTGTTCCAAACAATTTAGCGCAGCTAACATTATGCAGTAAAGGTAGACATGAAAGCGTAAAAGTACACATGTACTTAATTAACAGGTAAAAAACCTTATACGTACGACTTTTATACAATGTAATAAATTATTATAAATTAAGAATCTTACAATGATTCTTACATTTTTGTTTTTATGTTCTTTTTAATGGGAAATGAACCTGGAACAAAAAAATATTATCTATTGGATTTACAATGTTATTAAAGAGAAAGAACTCTCTTGGTTTGGTTTTATAAAAAGCCATGTAGAATGTAAATAGAGTAAAATTTCACTTAAAAATGAAATTGCAAAGTTTTCTTTCTCATCTCATTTATTTTTATATTTTATTGGAGGACTCACTGGGTTTTACATCTTAACATAAAATTAGTAAAATATTTCTTTTAGCGAGAAATTTTTAAAAAGCCATTTTAGGAAGCAAGGTTTAAAGACAGTAAAGGGGCAAAGAATGCCAACATTTTGATTGAGGAGAATAGGTGTTATCTCCCCTTGCATTATTTCAAAAATATTTTTCTTCTGTGTTTTACAGTATATCAATATTAGGCAAAAAAATATATGTTTCCTGTTACCAAGGCAAAAAACCATAACTACACTGAACCTTCTATTCTACTGAGTGCCAAATTCTCTTTTTGGGTTAAAAGTAAAAAAAAGTAAAAAATAAGTCCAGTTGAAAATCCAATTTTTTGTGGTACACATCAATTCACATGATGCATCCATAAATGAATCATTCCACTAGAATTATGTTCCATTAATTAGTTTATAAAATTAAGAGATGTGGCATGATTGTCCATGAGACAGCCACAGCCAGCAGAGATGGCCACTACCATGACTACAGCCAAAATTATTTTAAATTAGGGCCAATGTCAACTTTGTCTTGGCGACAGTATATCAGGTGAGCAATATAAAGCTCCTAAGAGCCTCTGGCTTTTATGACTGCAAAGATGCTATTATGCTATGGTGCTGTAGTTGGCATCTGTAGACATGTTGGTTTCTGCATGATTACTTTTGTTCAATTTAACAATAATGCAAAGAAAATATATCAAATTATAATTCTTTGAATCACTTGTCTGTACAGGCATCACATAGCAGGGACTACCAGTAAACAAGGTATGTCTCTGAGTGGAAACAATTAGAAATCATTATTGCAAAGTTAATGAATGCAAAGTTCTTTTGAAAGTTGAAATCTGCTTTATTATTATTTTATATTATGATTTTAAACTTTTCACATCTAACATGTCCAATTAACAAATTACTTATTGGATTAGAATAGAAAATGGTTTTGTCTTAATATCTAAAAAATATGATGTACACTTACATGTTACAGCTTGCATGGATTTCGTCCACAGACAGCGAAAAGCTGCTGATCACTTACTAATGATAGCAAGCATACAATCAATTTTATTCAGTAACGTGCTCTATGAAATGTATGGTGAACAAACTGAAAAACACCCAGAGTTGCAGGAGAACTAGTTGGGAGTATTAAATTTAAAATTTTTACAACAATTGTAGGATGTTTTATAAGACATTTTAATTGACAGGTATCTTCTGTATGATGTGAATCCTGGCGAGGGTTTCAATTTGCGACGTGATGTCTACATGCGAGTAGCCAACTTGGTAAAGCTGTTAAATGAAGATGAACCTTGGGTACTTGTTCTTCCTCCATGGGGACGACTTTACCACTGGAAATCACAAGATCTTCACCAGATCAAAGTAAAATGGTCCACCTTCTTTGACCTAGCTAGTCTGAGGGAACATGTACCTGTTATTGAGTTTGAAGATTATTTGACAGGTTTGTTCAATTGTACCTGTAAATGAAATTAAAGTCATGTATCTATTTCAATGGCTTGGGTGCAATGTTTGGATTTGCAAATAAGAAACTAATATTTGGACTACATTGAAATCAGCAAGAAAAATTGTCAGGAAATTTTTCTTATTCACAGCAGCACTAAGGTTTGTTTCTCTAATGTGGAATATCAATTGGAAAATTACATGTAAGTTGGAAATTAAAAAGATGATCAAATCTAGTAGAAGATAACACACACTTTACAGCAAGGCAACTTTTTTTATATGTGTATACTCCAGAATTATTGTATATGATTATATTTAACTTTTTGTTTTTCTCCACCCTTGTGGAAAACACATGTTCTTAGTTTGCTCATTATAGCATTTTTGGACTTAAAACTGAAAATTAATAAAAAATCTAAATTATTTTGTTGATTTTGCAAATTGAAATTAATCTAAAGGAAAAAATTGTAAAACGAATTGATTTGATTGTCTCAAATGCAAGTTTCAGCTACTGGTATTCAAAATATTATAATATTTTATATGTGAGAGTGCATGATAAATTCTTAAGTTTTATGACCTTTAACCTTGAACTCTATAGCCTATAGATATTTGAACCCACTTTTTATTTTTTTTACATTCTACATATCTGTCTCCAGATATTAAGAAATAGCAAAAAACCAAGAGTCTCAGTGAAACATACTTTAAGGCATATTTATCACATGTTAATAGTGTTAGAAATAAGTGCTTGCCCGCTTGCCCATGAAAGTTAAAATAACGTCGGGCAAGTAAAAAAAGTTGTGGTTTCCCGGCGGGCAAGTGGAAAAAATTTGGTCGATCAGTACTGCAGTATTTTAGGGAAAGTTAAATTTTTCGGGCAAGTTACTTAAAAAAGTTAATGCTAACACTGTGTAAATACACCCTTATTAATTTTCATGCTTATAAAAAATTTATTTCCTTGTAGTGATGGGTGAAGAAGTGATTGATGAAGTGTATTACCTACAGAGATATAAAGAGGGGTGGACCAATGGAAAATGGGAACAGAAAATGGATATAAGAGACTGTATAGACAGAGTACCTTATAATAAGGTTACATATATTTGAATAATTGATGATGAATGTTTTGAGGTGGTCACGTTTAAATCTTATTCAGGGCAAGAACATATTAACAAAATATATGTATTGAAACACTTCTTATTCATGGTGAGCTAACTTTTGATTTTGTAAGACGATCTGATACACAAATGAAAGAACTTAATGAAAACTTTCATTGTCAAAACCCAGAAGTAACAAATCACCAGAATTTGGACACCAGTCTTCCCCATAGTCAACACAGCCTTAAAGAAAATATTTAATTTTATAAGTTGTGATACTTGTATAACAGTATGACTTTTACCTACAGAAAGACTTGATAAGATCCAGATATATATGGTTTGATTAAAGAAAGATTTCAGAAATTTTCTTGGTTGCAAAATATGTTTTCCATGATTTATCAACACAAAAAAAAGCCTTTTTCTAAATCCATGAACATTTATGTCAAAGAAAAATTAATAAATACACAGTATCATTACATTATTTTTAGTGGGGAAAATTCGTTAAAATGTAGAGAGAATTTTAACTAGTACAAAACAGCAACAGGAGAACAATACACGTCTGTTTATTTTCTTGGTGAATTTTGATGCATAGCAATTTATTTTTGCAATTTTCATAATATAATTAAAGTCTTGAAAATAAATATCCCATGGATAAAAGGTTAGTTTACAGCATAAGCTTGGTGTATTTTACTTTCCCTACATAGTACATATTAGAGTTCAGTAAGATTCAAATTTGCCTTATTTTTCTTAGTAAATGAAACAATGTAACTTTATTACTAATATGTGATTTAATGTTCTTTTCAACAGGATGATGATGGCAAATGGCGAAGTTGGTTTTTTGGTTATGAGAATGTTTATGCCAAGAAATTTGTGTGTCTGTCTGTACAGAGTGAGGCAGGCTTCATGAAACCATTCCTCATGAAAAATACAACATCGAGGTAAATGTCTTTGAATTATCTCCCTTTTGCTGCTGAGTCTATGAATTAAAAGAACATATTTGAGTGTTTCTGACTGTTTTGCTGTTTAATTAATGTCATTTTGACCTCATTTTTAGTCTAGATTTAGTTTTTTATGTGTTTTTTGCTAATTTAAACATTTAGAATGTCTAACATTATTGGCAGAAAATGGTAAACATTTTGCCCATTTTGCAAATTCTTCTGTTTAATGGTGAATATATGATTGAAAGATACTGTTTATATCTATCCAACATTGAAATTTGTAAAATTCTTTGATTGTTTTCTTTATATTTGGCTGATCGTGTTCATAACATACATATTGCATTTTCCTTGATTACAACTAGAGATAAAGTTTTACTGTTCTCTACCAATCTTCCTATATTTGACTCCTACTGAGTCTGATGAAGCTAATCTTGAAAAGTGCTTTTCATGCAGTTAAATTTTGCTTTTGAATATTTATATATAAACATATTAAGATGTGGATTTAACTTTCTGGCATATATTCCATATTCATTCTTTGAAAATGCTTTATATACAAGAATACAAGATTTACCAATCAGGGGCCCTCAAGGGGCAATGACATTACAACATATATGATTTTTTATACAAATGACAGTTGTATGAATAATGAAAACTCACCACCATTAAGCTTTCCTGACTCAATTCATTTGAAGACTACACCATTCATTTAGGGCCTGTTCACTCTAGGCTTAACTTAAGCCAGTATACAGGTAACCTGTTGTGTTCACACTAATGTTTGGATTCTGGCTTAACTTAATCCAGATTAAATTTGAAACGTAGAAATCAAAAGATCATAAGTAACGTTACTAACTATGACGTCAGATTTAATCCACATTTTGGGTTCACACTACAATTTTATCCGGATAAACTTGATCCGAATTAAGTTAATCTGGATTAAATTTAACCTAGTGTGAACACAAAGTGACTTAATCTACATTTACCTGAGTTAATCCAGATTAACTTTTGTAATGTAAACAGGCCCTTAGTTACCAATATCAAAATTAATTTAAAACACACATTATACAGTCTAAACAATACTTCAGACCTAAGGTGTTCACTATTTACTGAAAACCCAACTGGATGAGTTACTGTTTATTTCTATACAAACTATGTTTCTAGGTCTGTAATGATAGCTCGAGCTGAAACTCTTCTTCATGACAGATATGGCAATTCTGTGTATTGGGCTGTGAGTAAATTGTATTCAAACAATGGCCCACCAGACAAAATCATATCTACCATTGTATCTGTTTCAATGATGTGCCACTGATGAAGGTAAAATGCAATTCTTCGTTTTACACTCTGTCCTCATAAACCTTTTGTTGACATCACAATTTGTCAGAATGGTATGCTTTTAAAAAATGGAAGATATTCATGCTATTTTTGTGCTGAGTGACATCAGCACAAAGGAACACACAAAGACAAACATAAAGAACATACCATAATCCTTGTGTTAAGCAGCCAGGGCGCTTTAAATATTAAAACATTGGGTATTTATTAGAATGGGCAACATTGGTAATTTGATCATGCAATACAGGGAATTTTATGGGGCATTTAGGGATTTCAGTCAAAATAAAGATGAGGGGGCGGTTATAGCGGCAGGAAGATGTAATATGAGGCATGCAGTATAAGCTAGATAGTCTGACATGATTCAAGAATATAAGACATTAGTTACTGTAAAATGATTGAAAAATACCAAAATATGATTCACCTTCTAAGATAAAGATTTGTACGAATCTTAAAAGATTATAGAAATTATAAATATAAAATTTTCACAATTATCTGTTTGGAAAATGAATCGTTTCCTTGGTATCCTTGTTTTATTTTCTTTTCATCCAAACAAATTAGTAGGAAAAAATTCAAAAAATGCTGTGGAAGTCTAGCTGACATCATGCAAATTTAAGAAAACCAAAGACATCTTATACTACCAGATCATGTTGAACTATTGTCACTTAACCTTTAAATTAAATACTCATTCTTATTTTCATTAATGTGTACATTTTTTATGAAGAACAATTACTTTGTACTAAAAATTTACTTTTATTAAACACATTTATAACACTATGAATTTACAAAAAGAAGCATTCAGTGCATACATGTGTATATTTAGTTTTTGACAATCCCACAAGAAGCTTTAGCCTTGTAACATGTACATTTTTGATAATATTCAGATATGGGCACTATTATTTTACATATACACAATTTATTATTTGCGGCGATTTAGAGCTTTTCACAAGGAGTAGTATTCCACCCTTGTGGAGACCTCTAGATTTGAAAATTCCCTCTGTTTTTCTCATCATTGAAGTGCAGTCCTGCTGACATTGTAACCCAAATCTTTTCATTTTCATATTATCTTGAAAGAATACATATTTTTCAAAGATTCCAAAGCATTCACCTGTTTCAGTGTAGCTATAATGTCATGGAAGCATTCACCACTTTTGATTTGGTGCTTCATTGGTTTATGAAACATCATACTTCAAGTCACAAGACTACCTTTACACAAACCAGAATGCAGAAAGAGTTTCAATGCAGCAAAATCAGACACATAGTATAGTGATTTACCTGGGCAAAAGTATAATTAGAGAAAATAGAAAATAGGATGATATTCAATCTTTATTTCTGGCATATCATTAAAACACATGCAATGTAAGATTTGATTTTAACCTGACTTCTAAACCTCTAGCTTATATTTTAGGTTTATTGCACAAATATTGATGAATACTGTCCTGAGTAGAATATTATATTGCATGAGCTTGTGACTGCAATCAATTTTGTATGAGGGGCAATATTCACCAATATAGGTCTAATAACCCTTTTATCATGTTTATTGTGTAGCAAAGCTTTGAAAAACCTGTATAAACAGCATATACATCTTTAATGATGTCACTTTTGTAAGCATATATTGCATAAGTACAATATCTCATAATATCGCAAGCTTAGTTTTGGTCATATTATTTCTGGAATTTTATACTGCTATACAATAAAATTGGCAATGATGATTTGGTCAGCTGTTCAAGGTTGTAGTACGTGGTTGTGGTGATTGCATGTTTAGGTTTATTACTGTTATACCGGAAACATCTATAGTAAAATGATAAAATGGTGGGATGTTAAATACAATGTGTACATCAGGTTCAGAATTAAGCTTATAGTGACATGGTGCATAATAATTATTACTTTTGAAGTCTAATACATGAATTTAATGGGTAAACAGAATAAGTATTGGTGAGTCAAAGCCGAGTCTAATTTGATTGACCTGATAAATTCCTGTGTTAGGTCAACAATGCACAGTGTTACAAATTAATTATCATTAAATGCATTATTTTGGATTTCAATGAAATTGTACACGAACATTGGACACAATGTGTCAATATGCACATAGGAAAGAAATTCATCTCATCTCATTCAAAGGGCAGATAATCCAAAGAGCAGGTATCTTTTGTGAGTTTTGCTCACAGTATGTCTTATTCACATTGACCTTGTAGGGAAATTAATTCCAATAATATTAACCAATCAGATTGGAAGCAATAACCCCAATTTTTAATCAGAATAATTAAAATGCCAAGTTTAAAAGAGAAATTTTATTCCCCCTATAGGTCAGTAATGTTAGACAGAGCTGAACAACTTATACATGGGCAGTACAGTGAATTTAGCTCTCAGTTCTGGACTGTAAGTCATAATTCTTACACCTTTATCACTAAAAAACCTGAAAAAGGGATCACCCATTTATTTTATTTTACACCCTACAGTGTAAACACTGCAGAACTTGTAAGGGGTCACACATTATGAAGTAATCTTACACCTTTAACAATGCAAAGCCTTCAGGGACGTAGCAGACTATATAAAAATCAGACCGATAAAAATTACATAGATTGAACATGAGCTTTCTGCAAGAGTTATCATTCTTGAATTAGTTGATTTCTTAAGATGAGGTATGTAGTTTGAAAAGTCATTTTTATATGGGCGGGTTTTTCCACACCATATATCGCTTCTATGATTAACATTGTATGATTTTTATATGGACTGCTGCTTAATTTATCTGATATTTTTTTGTTTGCACTAATATCTTTTGATTAGGGAATAATAATTTTGTTAAGGCTGTTCATTTGGCAAATTATCAGGAACTTGATGGGCTTAGTAGAACTAGAGAAAGAAAGGGCCATTTGTTTGTGTTCAAAATATAAAAAAGCCTAATATGTGATATTGAAAAAATAATGCCCTTGAAGATAATAAATGGTTGATCCTTTTACTGAACTTGTCTTCAAACATTCTCCACAGCTCATTGTATAAGGGTTCAGTGTGTTTTGATGAAATGGTACAATTACATTTAAAATTCCATTTCCATATTTCTGGTAAATTAATATGTTTACAAATTAAAATGCTAAAATGATCTTGCAGATGAATTTGAGGGCAAGTTTATTTCTTAATTATACAGCTAACACTTGTTATCTTAATAGTAAGGGCACCTTGTTATATAAAAATTAGTTGTACATAACTGTACATATGGCTGCTATTTTCTTGAAGAAGTTATTTTAGGGTTTTTTTCTGAGAGCACATGTTTCTTCTGCAATTGGAATTAAATTAAAATCTTCTTAGGACATTCTTTTTTGTCCTTTGATTTTATGGGGTTAATTCTACTCTCTGATTAAAACCTTACCCAGAGATTTTATGACTTCTGATGTTAAAAAATTTAAGATAACAAGTGTCTACTGTAAATTATTCCTTTTAACAACTTTATCAAAATAAGGGGTAATTATCTCCCTTAGGTCAGTCATGCTTGATCGAGCAGAACAGCTCATCCACGGAGGACAAGGTCAACACAGTTCCTCATACTGGGATGTAAGCCTATTACTTTTGGTGCTGTGAATTTTAACACATATTAATTTAATATATAATATTTATTTTAAGTGTAGATATTTATACGTGGTGTTTTTCACATATAGTTTTTATTTCACCTTGCCGAAAGTGAGCATCACTCTGTGTCTGTCATGATTGTCCACATCGGCATCTGTTGTTTGTTTCCTTTCCCCCATTATCCTCTGAAAGCTCAAGTAAGATTGGATTTATTTTTGGCAGAAATATGCCCATGGTGATCCTCTAACAAACTTGGAAATTATTTGCCAAATATAAATAAAACATTACCTCCAGAACCAATAAAATGAATACTGTGATCTGATTGACTGAAACTTTTTAAATCTTCTTTTCAGAAACTGTTGAACTAATAGAATTTTTTTGTAGAAATGATCAATGTTTGATCCTCTTTCAAACTTAAGAAACCAAAACCTGACATAGGTTAACACTTAAACTTAAATTGCAAAAAAATTGTCTTAATGGTCATGTACCAAAAATTTTGGAACATGGCTGCTAGAGCCAACATTGTGTTCTTACTTGCTGAAACTTTTAGAATCTTCTTGTCAGAAACCTCTCAGCCAATTGAATTGTTATATTGTAAGGATGACCAAATGGGTAGTCCTCTACCTGACTAGTTAAATTGTTTGCTGATTGGACATTGGAGATGTCCACCATGACTGGACACAGTCTAACATTGGACCATATGAGAAATGTAAAAATTTAAACGATCGTCTCCTCAATTATAACTTTGCGAATTGCATTTAAACATGCAAAAAAGGTGTCTACAGAACTTCTACCAAATATTAAAATTTTTGCAAATTCTATTTTCAGTATTGTTTTCTAATTGGCTGAAACTTAAAGAATGTTCTTAAGCCAATTTAATCATTATATTGTAGGTGGTCTTTATCTAGACATATGAATTGTTTGTCAATAAAGCATTCAAGATGGCAGCCATGCCCAACTATAGTTTAATATCATTGCAGTTTTGGCTATTATATCTAAATTTATAAAAGATATGAGGAAAGTAGTTTTAGCAGAAATGACCAGCAAGATATGATATACACATGCTCAGTGGGAAAGTGCAGTGGAAAAATGTCAATCTACTGTAACACTCCATAACAATAACAGAATAATTTTAAGTTTTGCTTTAATTTTTGTCTCGCCTGAGACAAAATTTGCTGAAGGCGAGACATAGCAGTCCAAATTCTGTCCTCGTCGGCGGCGGCGGCGGCGTCCACACTTTTTCAAACTCCCATAGTTTTGTCAAATCTTTATGGATATTAGT
>JARWCS010350716.1:0-11081 GCA_034783895.1 Geukensia demissa
GAAGAGAATGACCAATAGTGTAACCTTGACAATTAAGGTAACTACATTGTTGGTCTTAATAAATTAATACGAATAGCACAATTTAACATAGGTAATAACATACCTTGAATTATAAGTTTTTTCAGTTTTTCAGCAGGATATATAGTGTAAAAGCAGCAAGAAACACATTAATCCATGCATGGTAGACAAATTGAGTAAAACATTAATACATCATGTTCACCTAGGAAAATGAATAGCTAAAAGGCCAACTGTGTTCAGCCAGGATAAGATACAGATGTAACAATAAAACATTATGGTATCAGCATCAAAACTTATTCTGAAGCTTGTCTAAATTCAACAGAAACCTGGAAAAGAAGTGAGTATATTTATATTAAAAATTAAATCCTAACATTCACATTTTGACTCTTTATCGAGGTTTACTATAGAATTTTAATCGTTTTGTCATACTAAGGGCGTAAGACAGGGAAATCATTATATCCTTCTTCTTCTTTTGAAAATGATTTAAAGAAGTTCTATGAATTCATTTTAAAAAAACCAAAGAGAAAATCTTTCTTTGCTAAATGGCATAAAGTTAACATAAAAATATCTTATAATGTTTTTAATTTCTTGTCCTAATTTACGCACATATATTACGTAATTGTGTACAATAATGTTTTAAATTGAATGACATGTTCTTCGACACAACCAAAATATTTGGAATGAAAGACGACCTACTACATTGAGTGAGCTGAATGACAGGAGCACCAAAATCCGAACTAAGCTAAAGTCAGTGATTGATGAATTAAAAAAACAACTTTTATCAAAACTTTTGACGAACTTTGATTCTTTGATATAATAAAATCTCATTTAATTTTTTAAACCATTGATGGCATTTGTGAAGAATTACCCAGTAAGAGTCAAGTTTGACAATGATGGTATGTTATGTAGTTTTTTTTATACAATATAATGGAAAAAAATTGACTGAACGGAGCACCTGAACTCCCCCTGGTTTTTGTAAGGTTCGTGTTACTCCAGCTAAAGATTTCAGTGTAGTGTTGTGTGTTCTATAGTTGTCTTTCGTTCATTTTGTTGGACATGGTGTCTTATGGTCTTGTCTGTCTTCCGACTTAAAGATTTCTGTCTGCTCCTTTGGTATCTTCGAATTTCTTTTATATCAAGAGTTTCTTTCATTTTAATTTTGACCAAAAAGCTCTGATAAAAGCTTTTGGTGGAAATTTCAGTGTCAACAAGTATTAAAGGGGTGTTGTCATTTATGAACTAAATATACAAAGTCTTTAAAGCTTACATTATATATATATATTTCTTAAAATCCATATATGTCAAGTCGGACAATAAATTACATAGCAGCATTAATATCATACTGAACTGTGGCTTTTAATATAGTTTGTTTTCTGCATGCTTTATCTCCGAACATAAAGAATTGCACTGTGCTTAGTATGAGTCGTCAGGGACAAAAATTGTCTGAATTGCTTTGGCTTGAAACGAACTTCTCATTTGAGATGTCATAGATTTCAATTATTACAGCAAATTTTGGAGTATAAAATATAATTTTCTACTTTCATAATAAAATATTTGATAGGAATTGTCTCTTATAATTCTGTAGAGATTGTCTCTCGTTTTACTTGTATGTCTTATTAATATTTTGTATAAAAATTTTAGATGACAGATGAGACTTTCAACCTATCCTTGAAATATACATATAACATATCAAAATTCACACGTATACATTGGAATGAATAAATTTTAATTTCATTTTACCCTTATAGAATATTGAATTGCATTGAAGATATTACATTCAACTTTCATAGATAAATATTTGTAAGTTATATGAACAAGATTGTCTGTTTATTGAAATAGTCAGACAACAGAAAGAAATCATATTGGCGGGTCACATAAATCGACGGCTTTACCATTTGGATATTGTCATGTTTTTTTTTGGTCGGATGATAAATTACATGACGAAAAAATTCTCATACGAAATTGTGGAGTAAAAATGTTACACTTTTCCCTTAATCTATTGTCTGCTTCAACTTTGAACATGAAGACGAATGTGCCTGTCGTGCTTGTTATTTACAAAAGTACCATTTATATTTATTTTGCTTTTATGAACCATGAGGGGCAACAATGGTCTGAATCGCTCTTGTTAAACAAAAACTTACAACAAAACTGGAAATCGACATGATATTTAACCTTTAAACCTTACATACTACAATTTACATGTACCGACAACACAGTTTGCGTGTTGTTAAAAACACCACCTTTCGTGTTGAAACATTTGTCATGTTGAAATAATCACCTTTTCCGTGTTAAAAAAATGACCTGGCTTCACCTTAATATATCTTACCATGTAAAAAATTTTATAAGAATGAAAAAGGACATTTTATAGTTTTGTAAAACCTTTAATTGGAATAAAACGCAACAAGACTTATTATTGGACTTTTTTACATAACAAACACTAATTACATGCAAATTTAAACTTAACTGCGCATCGTAAGTTGCATAAAATACATAAGTATTACTATTAATGATTCGGAATTCAGAATTTAAAAAGTTAATAATATTTTAAGACACCAAACATTTGATTTTCTAGGGGTCTTGGATGTATGTGTCCTGCAGATTATTTTTTATGCTTGGGCAGGAACCGCTTTATTTCTTGTATGTGTGTACTGGGGGGTTTTAAAGAAATAAATCCCTGCCCTGATTTTGGACGAAAAAATAATCTGCCTGAGCTTGACCATGTAAATATTCCGACCCGACTTTAACCCCTCAAAAAATAATTTCGGTAACAAATTTTTGATATGAACTGTATTAGAAATAAAAATATCGCCCCCTTTGCCGCGAAAAAAATTAATCAGGACGAGACACAACCATGAGACCACTTCTCGAAAGTCAAATGTCATGTGCCTAAGTAAGCCAAAATATTATAATGTAGAACAAAGTTATTTTTAAATTGTGGAATACCGGGACAGAATATTTTTGAAAGTATATCATAACTCAAATAAATAAAAAGTCTCAAAACAAAATTCCTTATCCAGCAAGTGGTTGCGTATTTTATCTGTACTCCAGCTTGGTGAAGTCATTTTGCAAATCTACTATTGTCTTATTTGGTTTTCCGTACGCAGGTTTCCTTGATGTTGATAAATGTAAACATCTTAAGTTTTACCTTGTCACATGTACTACGCAAAAATGTTTCTGTTTTGATCAATATAAGATCTGTTTATTTTGATTATTTTACATTGATTCTTTTGATGTAGGGGGGAAATTAGGTGAGTTATTACATAATAAGTTTGCATGGTATTTGCTTTGTAGTTGAAACTGTAAATGTTTTTACCATTTTGCGCTAAGAAATCCTGATTTGATAGATGTTAATATTATGTGATCATTTTATAATAGCATTTTGATCATGCAACTGTTTAACATGGTTTGTCGCTTAACGGAGTGCACTAAGGATGAAAAGCCTTTTAATTCGCTACAGGATAAAGAACGATTTAGCGTAAATTCTGCGCAGCAAAATAATGGATGCAAAAATCCAGTGTAGAATACCCATGCTAGAGATCAAATATGCATATTCCAAAAGACAAGACAAACCAGAAACAATCTAAAAGATTAAATGGAAACAAAAAGAACTATGGCTAGTTCGCTGGAATATAGTTGGTCGTGATGCTTACTTTGACAAATGGCATTAACACATTTATAACAAAATGTCCTTGACCAGACATCAAATTTCTCTTTACAAATGTATCGCGATGAAAAGTTGATGGAAGCTATAAGTCCTTATTTTTAATAGCTGATTCTTATCTTGAAATGAAAAATTAAAATATCCAATCAAAACTTTACTTTTATTTTCAAAAAGGAAATTCAAAAGTAGAATACAGAAAGTCAAAACTTGAATCCCAAAATTTTCTTTAGAAGACTCCTTTACCTCATTTTATGAAACCATAATAGGTTTGCACGAATCGGCATCTAATGTAATACAAAATTTTGAAACTTGTAAAGTAAATTATGTTATAAGGCTTTGCGTAATTGCATAAATAGTACTTTTCAGCAAAGTTGATGAATTTTTTTAAAAATATTTACACAAGACAAACTATTCACAAACGATCGGTTCTTTTAAAAAAAAAAAACACTTTTAGATGTTACTTTATATAAAATAGCAATAAAACAATATAAAATAATGAAATGGCATATAACTTAATAATAATGGAGATTTAGATATTATTTTGAATTCTGACATTAAGCGGACCCGATTCTGGTTAAACCAGGCTTCAGTTTCATCAAAGATCTCAGTTTGAGGATTTTCTCAACTTTCTCCACAGTTTGAGGATTTTCTCAACTTTCTCCACAGTTTGAGGATTTTCTCAACTTTCTCCACAACTCAAAAACCTGATCAATCAAATGACAGCATTTTTAATATTTGATGAAAATCTCAAGGATTTAAGGAAAATCTAAGATGTTTTATGAAACTAAAGGCAGGAAACCATTGCTTGCGTACTTGAAAAAAACTGTAGAGATTGTATTAAATCCATTGTTATTTGTTTTTACGGTTTTGCTATAAATATTCTTGATGATTTTCAGGAAAATAAGAGTTTGTATCTACTTTATCAGTTTAGATTTGGCTATGCCTGAATGAATTTCCGGAGAATTTTTGTAGAGTTTTTCTTTATTGGTATAAGTTTAATATGGACATCGATTCAAACTTAAAAATGTGCGAATGTTTAATGAGCTGCTTTCATTCTCTCTTTCAATTCTCGCCGTATTATTCCTTTAATCGTATGAAGCTCACTTCACAAAGAACCTGCTACAGAGAAAATAGAACAGGTTTATTTAGATGATGTCTTTTACTGAATAATTCTAAATTTGGTGTCTATGTTGACCGCATCTATCTAATTGAACTTGAAATCAAGAATACTACAGAAACAGAAATGTCTGTTTCATACCTTGACTTACACCTAGAAATTGACCGTAAGGGCGGGTTAAGAACAAAACTTTACCACCAGAGAGATGACTTTGATTTTCCTATTGTTAAACTTTCCGTTCATGTCTAGCAACATTCCAGTCGTCCCCGCACGCGGAGTATATATTTCTCAGTTGATACGGTACTCCAGGACGTGTGCTTTCTATCAGGATTTTATTTATAGGGGATTTCTGCTGATAAGAAAACTACTGAACCATGGTTTTTTTTCAAGGAAAGGTAAAAGTCATCTCTCCGGAAATTCGGTCGCCATCAGGATTTGGTTAACCGGTACCAAATATCCAATTCACAAATGACAATGGAAATCTTCCCACTGTCGTGACTACAAATCCGTTCTATACCAGTTGTGACTAACATCGATTGCGACTATACACCGGCTTTGTCTACTGAGTAACACGAAGGTGCCACTAGTGGAAGAGGGGTTCCCTTCCAGAGCACCTGAACTCACTCCAGTTTTTGTAGGGTTCGTTTTTTTAGCTTAGGTTTTTAGTGTAGTGTTATGTGTACTATGTTTTTCTTTCGTTTCTTTTTTGTTGGCCTCGGTCTTGTTTGTCTTCTAATTAACGATTTCTGTCTGCCGCTTTGGTACCTTCGAATTCTTTTTGCTAAATTTATATTTGCTTAATTGTATTAGGTCAACATGTTTTGACTACTGTCTGAGTTTGATGACCCAATCTCGTCCAGTATCCTCCATCACCAATGCAGCCATTAACTTTTAAACCTAAACAGCATTAAGTAACATACATATTTCACTTTTAAAATAAATATTCTTCACATGAAAAAAATCTCTTTCAAAAAGGAAACTGTTGTAGTGCTAAATAGTGTACATGACGAGATAGGGTCATTTCAGTAGAGTTTGTATCTACCATTGCTTTTGGTTTAACGTCTGAATGCTTTTCTGGAGTACAATAGGTTGCAATACACCATCATATATTTGTTGAAATTTGGTTCATTTCCGGACTGTGTAGTTATATGAGATCTTGCACAAAAAATCTTTCTTTAGAATGGTATTTTTTACGTTTTGTTTTGTGCATATTTTTGCCAATTTTAGCAGTTTTATGAAATTATCCACCATAATATATTCCTTATAAAACGTCATTAAGGAGCATAACTAAATCTGCCCCTTTGTATCTTCTAATTTCCTTTGTTTTCTGTTTACGGAGGAATAAGTTACAAAATATTTTCTAATATTCAAATTATAATATATATACATTAATACGGAGTTGTAAATGATACGTTAGAGCTAGAACATGGAAATTTATTCTGCCAAATAACTTAAACGTGCACAGAGGACAACGTATGACGTCAGGTAGCTTGATGTAAATGGACATCAGCTACTTATAGAATAGTAATGACTTTAAAGAGAACTTCCACATTTGGGACAAGATTGTCTTTCATTTTTTCTTCTTTTGCTAATTTGTAAAAAATACAAAGCAATTCCCCTGAAACAAAAGAAGCAGATGAAGCCATCACCATCAAGAAAGGGAAAATGTGTCTTATCTTAAATATTATTTTGGATTTTCCCATGTGATATTGTAAAATGCCGAATCTCAGTTAATCTATTTAGTATTATTGACTAGACACTTTCAATATTCATGTTGGTATCTGCGTTTCTAATGACCAGTAGTTTTAGTTTGTTGTAGTACATGATAGTACAAACGATCTTTTTCTTGGACGATTTGACAATATTACGTCATTCTAAGTGCGTTTAAGTATTTTGTATATTTTTCACACAGAAAGAAGATTATAAGAACTAATTATCCTGCGTCAACATGAGCAGTCAAAGGGAACGTATGTATTATTTAAGGTTAAAGGAATAACCATATCGCGCTCTAAGTCAAGTTCATACGCAAGATATGTCAAAGGTTGTCATTGCATAAATATTCAACAAACTAATAGTTTATTAACATTGTCAAACGTTCCGACAAAGTCAAAGATTCCAAAACAGACATTACAGGTGATATATAAGGGAATAAGTAAGTCTGTGAGAAGGGATTAAATTTAAAGCAATAATATATGCGATTCCCGATTTCATTCAGAAAAGTTTAGCAAAGGAGTTATAATTGTCTCAATTTATAACATGTTGTTATGACTTGTTTGACAGATATGTATTTGTGCTTTGCGTATCACATCTTTATTTTCATGTATAATCAGTAAAGAATTATTTACTCTTGTGCACTAAAAGTTTAAAAGAAACAAATCTTTAAATTCCAGGCAGTAGATCAGTTGTACATAAATCCGTCCTAGCATTGCTTTCTCAGAACGATGACGACACTCCGTCTGTATTCTGCCAGTTGGATTGTCTGACGAAGAATAAAAACGATGAGGTCATTTGGCAGGAATCAGCACGGTAAGAACTCTAATTAAACTATCTAGTACTTTAAACGTGAAATATTTTGACTTGTAGGTAAAGTAAATAAATCTTCTTGTTGGACATTATCCATATTAACATTTGTGTTGCCTTATCCAAACGAGCCTAATTCAAAATTTGGCTTTTATTCTTATTGCGTTAATATTAAGTTTATCTTTAGATGGGTGAAGTATGAAGAAGATGTCGAAGACAATGGTAAAAGATGGTCTAAACCCCACGTGTCCTCCATTGCACTAAGTAATGTTTTTGAGTTGAGGTCGCGATTGAACAAGGGTGTAATAATACTGGACGCAGATGTTCACAGTGTCAGACAGTTAACAGGTATAGTACCGACTTTAAAGAGGATATTATTTTTCTGCCTATAACCTGACGTGTATATCATGCCAAGAAAAATGGGTTGTTATTTGAAAAGGAAACTGAACTAAATGAGGTGGTGGCAGTGGTAAATTATATTTGTGATATATAAACGTGGTTTATAAACAAGCCACCAGTCTCTTTTAAGTGCGATTTAATTACCGTCATAAAATATTGGGTAAAATGTAAACGTTACAGAATTAATCATTACTTTAGATTGCTTACTTTCTGTTTAGTACCATTGAAGAATAAATGATTTTTTAGGTATTCTTTTGGATCACTTATCCAAGACGGCTCTGTTAGACAGACATATTCGCGATACAATCCGTGTGATATTGATGACCCGTCACATCCACAATCATCAGGGAAGAAAATCTAAATCTTCCGATGTTGGGAAACATATGCCGGTCAAAATACAGTATACACTGCCAAAAAGTAAGTAGAATATTTAACTCACCCGGTAGTTTATTATAACATTATGACTGAAAAATAGATTAGGTGTTAATCTATTCATACTCTCGAATTAATGTCGTATACAAACGATCATAGAAATATCTTAATATTATACCATACCAACTGTTCATTTCGTCTATCATCGCAGAGAGCTGTGGACACCATAGAATGAAAAGAAATTAGCAGCAGAAGTAAAAGAACATAACAAAATTCAACAGTTCTAAATAATATGGCTTACTCGGCTAATAATGCACCCTTCATTTCATGGGGAATGCGGAAATCAATATTGATTGCTTTGCTTCGCTGAAATTTTCCTAATGTTAGGGCATTTTATTTACTTGCCTTGGTGAAATTTTCCCTATAAGGAAATTTTAATAAGAGAGTGCCTGCTTTAAAAACTGAATGATGAATGAGCAATTAATTAAATAAATTTTACTTGAAAACATTGTTAATAATTATTTTTGTAAATCGGGCCGTCGTATATACTAAATTTCGTTATTACGTGTAAATTATCCAGTCAGCGAGCAAGAACAAGTTGATCACAATCAGACGAGAATCGTTAAAGCTAAATAATAAACAATTAAAAATGATAATATTTATGACTCAACAAGAGGTAATATTAACTGGACTACAATTAACAGTATGGTTGCAATTTTCAGCATGTAGTTCTGCTGATTTAATGAAGGAAAGACAGAGACAAAGTGTAACAGAAATTAATTATCCAGATAAAGAGAAAACGGAAACAAGCAATGTCAAAGTAAGCCATTTATTGTTTCGCTCAAAAACTGAACTCTAAACATGTTTGCTACTCCTAATATTGTAACCAGATTTTGAACTTATCTTAATGGTTTTATCCATTTCAAAGCATTTAAGGTTTATTGCAAAGAGAAAATTTTTCATCACCCCTGCCAAAAAAAAAATTCAAATGCTGAAATGGTTAGCGTGCTCGCCTCGAGTTCGGTATGTCGTGGGTTTGATCAAACCAAAGACATTTAAATTTGTATTTGCTTAAATTCTTAACACGAAGACAGCTTTTTATTTAAAATTACTAAATAGTTTGTTTTCCCATACCAAGATAATATAGACGGTAATTTCCATCCCATGTTTTATTGTAATGTAAACAGAAATAAAACATTCAAAACATGATCATTTAATCTCGGGCAACGTCTAGCATCTCCAAACAGTAAGGGCAATAGAAATCATATTTTACCGTATTCAATCAAATTTAGTGGGTCTGAATTCCGAAATATATATTTACTCATAAACACTGCTGATTTCTGTTAAAATCTAGGCATCATTTCATATTTTAGGAGTGCTGCCGCCTATACCACGTTTTTCTTGAGAAAGGGTTATAATTTCCGACCAACTTATTGGTATCTCTACTATCTTGACAATAGCAGGTAGCACATATTTACCATGCTGGTTTTTGTATAGGGTTCGTGATACTCCAGCTTTAGTTTTCAGTGTAGTGTTGTGTGTTGTATGTTTGTCTTCCGTTTTGTTTTGTTGACCATGGTCTTGTTCTTGTCTGTCTTCCGACGTAACGATTTCTGTCTGCCCTTTGGTATCTTCGAACTCCTTTTTCAAATTATTGACCGGTCTCAATATCTTTACTATTTTACCAATAGCAGCGAGCAAATATTTACCCTGCCATTCAAAATATGAACCTGTCTCAATTCTTTTCTCTTTTCAAGTTAGTTGTTACAGGTTAGATTTAGGTATATATAAACTGTGTAAAATGTCTTATGGTTTTTTTTTTCTTTTACTAATATATTGCCAGGGGATGGTTTGGATATCAGGAAAACCAGTAAAACACCACCATATTCTGTGTCTGTATTGTCCGGCTATTACACGTTCTCTCTCTCTCTCTCTCTCTCTCTCTCTCCTACCCCGGAGGGCACCCGGGGTATAGAAATAGACCGTTCGGTTTCTCCGCCTGCAGGTAGAACTTCTGCTGAAGGGGCGTCCGTTGACTGGGCGGATGTATAATATAATCAATTGGTACTTCAAATAGTCTTATGCTCCAATAAATCTAAATCCTTTTTAGCGAAAATATACTTGTTGCTCATCATCTGACATAATAGCAACGGTTGAATTTCTTCTTAATAATGGACGGATTAGCAACGCGGTCTATCGACAGATAGTTGGCATACCAATGAGCACAAACTGCGCTTCTATCATTGCAGATTTTTTTCTGTTGTGAATCACATTCTAAGACCAAAATTTAGAACGATCCTTCAAACAGGATTTAGTGGACAAGTTTAATAATATTTTTAGATATTTGGATGATGTTTTAGCTTTTAGATTAAAAAATGTTAGAAAGAAATTAAATCCTAAAGAACTTACCTTGAATAAATCAAATATCAAACATCAGTAATGATCACTTTCTCTGTTAGATATTGATTTTTAAATTGAACAGGGTTGTTTATACACTAAAACTTATGATAAAATAGACGATTTCTCTTTACCTATATTAACTTTCTATTTCTTGTTGGGTACGTGTCTTCATCTCGTTGTATTGTGTTTACATTTCACAACTAGTTCGCTTTGTCCGTGTTTGCACCAAAGTTTCTGGCTTTAATGATCGCAATCAATATCTTACTAGTAAACTGTTGCAGCAGGGATACAGATAAAGATTTTTACAAAATTTTATAACCGTTAAAAAGATTAAATACAGAAATACGGCTGCAAATGCAGTGTTTTGATACAACAAGGGATATTACATGCTACGTTTGTCACACTTTTATCCTCCAAATACCTTTATCATGGAAAATTAACTCTTAAATTCGAAACCAGGATTTTTAAAATTTTCGATCTGATACTTTTACATTATAACATATATGTGATCATGTCAAACATGTTGATTATCACTATCCACAACTAAAATTCCGTCAATAATCTAAGGAAACACAAGAAAAACTCGATAACGAA
>JARWCS010350727.1:0-11080 GCA_034783895.1 Geukensia demissa
AATGGTCAAAGGAAAAAAAATCAAAGATCAAAGAAAACAAAAGCAGTAACTATAAAAATCAAACAGTCACCCAATCCGACTAGAGAGTACTTTAATTTCAATAAATATACTTTTAAAAAATACATGCAGAAAAGATACATCTCGTAGTTACTGAGAGCACGCTCAGGATGAGATTCCCGATGGTAAAACGTCAAGCCTCTCATATTTGTCCGGAGGGATCTGAGCATATATAGAAAATAAAGATATTCAAGATTTGAATATGATCCGAAAGTCCCGTCAATTTTCTATGCTTGGATTTTTTATAGCAGCCAAATGAAATATTCTTATCTTAAACAATGGAATTCAACAATTTTGCAAAATATGTTAAATTCTCTTGAAATATTGTTCAATTTACTTAACTTCGTCTAAAAATTAAACTAGGAATTAACCTTCAAAATTGTAAAAGTATATGCAAATTTAGGAAACATTTCTCTTTTTTTGTAGTGTATTTGACTGTTAAAGGCCCTGAGCTTGTTTGTAATTCAGCCTTTCGTAACGAATGGTCGCTAATAGAGGAGAAAAAACCCTAATTCATTTCTTTAAGATTTTCAACTAAATTCGAGAATGTTGAAATTCGTCTAGCCCTTTTATCTTAACTTTAACAAGGCAAAGACCATATGAACAAAGATTCGTACATGTCATGGCTATCATCACACAAAAAATCATATTAGGTTTAAAGTCTTCTAGTGAAACGCCGACTCCCATGGCGAATCCCCTGTAGAAAAAGGCATTTTTACTTCCTGGAAATCTTCGTTAGCGACACGTTGTTGGAACATGCCGCCATCTCAAATCACTCCTACAACTGATCAAACCTGGGCTCAAATTCATCCCAAAACATCTATCTTTCAAATAAAATTTCACTTATTAAAATGGGTTTATTGTTCTTGAAAATAGGCGTACTGAATGGGACTATATTGTGTAGTTTTAGCACTATTTTTGCATGTGTTCCAAATTCCAGGGTGAATTAGTGTTTTGACACCTTTAAACTGCTTACCATAAAAATTCTCATTTTAATAATAGAAAAAGTATGCTGCAAGGGTATCAGGTGCTGTTTTATTCATTTATCTTCAAAAGTCCTGCAAAACAAAGAAAGAATTTATAAATATATCAAATGTTATTGGAAAAAGAACAAATTATAATGTACTTCATGTTCATCAGAATTAAAAGGCACATTCAAAATGTATTATCTTTGACATCTTCACATTATATATTCATAAACCTTCAAATTGGTTCAATTAGTCTTGATAAATTTGATGAAGCATTTTCAGAGCACTTTTAATCATGTAATGTAGGTGGACAATACTGGGCGGGAAATGCTGGGGAGGGAGTGCAAGTTAATATATTCTGTTTTTGTTAATTCATTTGTGTGAAAAAATTTTATGCTTCGTGTGTTTAAAAATAACGTGATTTGTATTGTTAGATGCATGAAATCTCCCTAACCTTGGGTGATTTATTTACCTCATTATTGCATATGGCTAACTATATTCTTTAAAGTAACTCCATATCAATAATTTAAAAGTGTGTTTGTAAGTTAAAACATGTTTCATCTTATTCAAACTCTAATAATGAAATATTATAAACAATCCAAAGTTTAATTACACATATACATGTAACACACAGTGAGACTATTTACAAATGGAATATCAACATAGAATGAGAAATGAAAATAGGTCATGGTTTAAAACAAATGGTTACTCAGTAATCAAGTACCAACAAATGGAATAAATAAAGCAATAACGAAAAACAAACATTTGGTCAAAGCTGTAAGCATATATACATTTGAAAAAGAGGAGGCAAATGAAAAGATAGGGTCCTATGATATTAAAGTTTACAAGTAGCCATTGGTTGTCATATGGCAACATCAGATGTAATCTTAAAATATCAAGTTTTCAAAGGACATCAATTGTTACATTTTTTTTAAACATGACTCAGCAGTTTCAGAAAACACCATTTTTTAAAATTAATTTATAGTAATCATGATATCGGGTGTCTGATCAGGACCATACTTTCAAAGTTTGGTTAAAATTGTAAAATTGACTGAGAGGTTTCAGAGGAGTTGACCAAAATGGGGTCCCATGTTAAACTATGTTCACCTGTGGCGGCCAATTTGGTTACGAATCAATTCATCACACATAATTCTGAAAGTGGACTACTTAAGGACAATTTCTGTAAAATTTTGTTGAAATTGGCTGAGTGGTTCAAGACAATTAAGAAGCTTTTGATAGGATCCTATATTAAACTATGTTCGGCTGCGGCGGCCATCTTGGATTACGGATCAGGTCATCTGACGCAATTCTGGACCACCTTAGGACAATTGCTGCCAAGTATGGTTCAAAATGACCCAATGGTTTCAGAGACGAAGAGCGTTAAAGAAAAGTTGACGACGACGGACAATGGACAGACGGACGCCAAGTGAGCTAAAAAAGGAAGCATCAGGTTAATTTTTCAGTATTCTGACTTTTGTCAAAAATGTACTTAGAAGACAACAGGTCCAAATGAAGATGCCCCTGCCACAGCTTTAAATCCTGTAAACAGAAAACCTATGAGTGATAATTGCATAGTAGAACTTAAAATACCTATGATCATTGGCAAAGAGTATAAAAGAACATGACTGCTGGCCCTCTATTTTTTTTTACATGCATTGGGAAACTAATAATTTTCTAAAAAGCTTTTTTTTAAATATGTCCGATCAGTGCTTACGTTTAGGCCGCAAGATGTTTTCTGACATAGTAGAGCAATCTGTATCACTGTCTGATATGATGATTGCCTGACTTTGTGTCAATCCAACACCTCGCTTCCTCTTTTTAGGGCGCAGAATGCTCACATATTTAGATGAACAGTCAGTTTCAACATTTTTATACACATTTGTTGATTCTGGCTGTTCATCTATGCCTGAGGTATATGCAGCATTTCTAAGATCTTCTGAACTACTTTCTATAGTTGAAAATTGGTATATAGATCCGTTAACGAAGAAATATCACTATCATCATCTGAAGTATTTTCCTTGGAAATATTTTCAGATGATGAATGTGGTACACATTCCATTAATTTATCGCCTTGTGATATATCATTAGCAATTGAAGATGAATTAACTGAATTGCCCCTCTAGTGGCCTCATTACTAGAATGTACAATGCAATGTAACTGTGTGCTTGGTAAATATTTTTGTGATTTCTTACCAGTTTCATTTTATTTATTTTATTTCAAGCAAATCTGTTCAAAACATTAACAAGCTGTGTAGGTAAAAATATGCAATTTGATTACACAAAAATTAAAATACTTACAGGCTAATTTCTTCTTGGGTACAACTCAAGGTGTTGCATGTATCTGTCTCTGAATGATAAGGAAACACGGAGAAATGTCTGAAAACATTAAAATAATAAAAAAAATAAATTTAGTAATATTTTAAATAGATTAAATACTATTCTTCATTCGAAGGTTGTACTATATATAGAAAACATTGGAATTCAAAAACAATATGCTAAAACCTACTACCCATGAAGCAAACTTGTTCATTAACATAGAGGATAAAAATTCGGCATTTTTGTCAGACCATTTAAACTAAATTACACAGATACTTTTGAAGTGGTAACATTGTAAAAAATCTTGTTTTTTATCCCGTCAATTGACAGTGGAATGGTCTTTTATCATATAGGATTGAGCATCATGTCAGAAACAGTTCACTTACTAAATTACTATACAAATCTAATTATAAATTTTGCAGTTGTTTTGTTGATGTTGTATAAGTACTGTTATTGTTGTGATGGAAATAAAATGGTTTGATACGATTCATGTTGCAAATCATTAATTTAAAATTATACATGTACTAGCAACAATTTAATTGACTAATTTCAGTAAGTTACTTTAGTACCTGTACTTACATGTATGTATACAACCTTCTTGTTCAGACTTTCCAAATTTATGTATTCAATTTTTATAACAAATTGCAATAATCTACTGAAAAAAATGTAATATTAATTAGCAGATTTTTTTTCATACAGAATGACAGTTATATATGATTTCATTCATTTTGTAATTATCAAAACTCTGTAGAATTTTGAATTCAACCCTATACACCCACCCACCCCATATCCACCATCGTCGGTAACCCACGGGCGATTTCAATACGCTTCTCTCCTCTCATCACCCGTGGGAAATATCGACTGAAAAACCTCGTAACTCATAAATATTCATAATTTTATTGAACCAATCAGAAGGCGCGTCACAAATTTCGAGCTCTTCAATTTTGGAGATAAAAACGGATACTTGTAATAATGGATGCGCCCAGGAAGGAATGTGCATTTTGCACAAAAATGATAAATGATAAAGGATATAGGTCGCTGTCATCAAAAACGAGTAGAGAACGATATGATTATATAATGCAACAATTACCCAAGGGGTTCAACAACAGAGAAAATATCATTGTTTGTAATTTGTGCGTAAATAAGTTGAACAGAATTTGCAAATTGAATGACGATTTAAAGTCTAAATTAACTTCGATCCGCGAAGAGAGAGACAAGATTTTGTCTCTAGTCATGGATATGCCTGGCATAAAAGGATTAACTAAAACTACTACTCCAAGGGCTGCTAAAAGACCTCTTATTAAAACGCCCACTCCAAAGGGGAAACATAAAAGATGTTTATTTGTAACTCCACAAAAGCAACCGAATGCGAGAACACGTTCAACACCTGTTTCCAAACAGATGCATACATGTACAACCAGGCCTGTTTTAAAATGTGATGCTACAACCCAAACTGTCCCAATGGATACTGAGGATTTTGATGTTAAGGTAGGAATATTTATGAGGCTTGGATAGGGTATATTGGGATACGGGATATTTGCCATTTTTCTTTTAGGGATATGGGAATCTAATAGGATATTAGTATATGCAATATGGGATAATAGTTTATGCAAAACAACGAATAAACAGAAATATGTGTGATACAGATTGTCAGAAAATATGACTGAAAACGTGAAGCAACCCCTGACGTCATTTTGGGATTGATAAGATATCTTAAATGTGAACGGTAAAAATATTTCTACATGTATGTCAAATATTTTTCATGACGTGAAAACCTAGTCCTAAAATTTAAGCATTATCGCGGGAAAGGAACCCCCAATTGAGACCCCCAGAAAAATAAAAGAACAAAATTTCACCTTGTGCAATTTTTTTGGTGATACATACAATGTACATAAAGGGTGTTAACATGATAAATCACCGTGATAATGGAATCACCCATCTAAGTAGAATTGCTTTATTTTTGTTCTGTTTGTTCAATCCTCTTACTTTTTTTCTGAATTTGGAGTGCAATATTTAACACTCTTAACTGCAACGAAAAATAAAAAGATTGGTCAACCAAAAAAAAAGTTACAGCAATGCAACTAAGTTGAGTGCTTCCACTATCACTGTGATTTATCATGGTAACATGCTTTCTGTACTGTACATAATGTACATGTACATGTTAACTCTCAAATGGCCTTTACCTTAAATAAATAAATTCAATATATATTTTTGTACATTTGTATAATCAATGATTACAGATAGCAGTAAAGTATGGTGGAAAGATACGATAAAAAATAATGAAGAATGATGCAGATAAGGCAGCCTTAAAAGCTTGTATGAACAGTCGTGGTCCATTAACTATCATAAAGGCCTACAGTAAAGACAATGGGTATAGAGATGCTATGTTGTCTATTGTCAAATCTAAAATTGAAAAAGAAATACGAAACATTACAAGGAAAACTGATGGAATATTACAAACAAGACCACTGGAAAACACCTGTCTGCTAAACTTTGACTGGGAAAAAGAAGCACAGGTATTTGAAGTTATTGCGCCATATTTTTACTCTATTCTGGCAAATGTTGTTGGAAAGAAAGAGAGTAATTTACCACGGCTAATCACTGCATCAACCATTCTTCTGTATGCTAGATCCCAAAACATCAACTGCTTACAGTATATTCTTGGGCTTATCCTTGATCAGTGTGGTTTAACAAAAGAGGTAAATTTTAGGTTTTTATAAAGATACATACATGTACAGTGTGTGCACATTTTGAAATCTTTAGGTTAGTAACCTATGTGACCTATGCATGACATTTTTGACAAATGTCATCCCTATATGCATTGTAGTATCCTCATCAGGGGATGATATTATAAAATCAAGTGAACTGTGGTTTATTATCTATAAAATATTATCATGTACTTATACATTTCATATGACTGAGAGAAAAAAATGCAGACATAATCCATTTATCTATCGTTGATGTCTTTGTCAGTCGGTACACACATTGTTTTTTATTCATAGTACTTCTGTCAACCAATTTCCATGAATTTTTTGGATTCCTATAGAAACAAAGGTTCTGTCTCTTTTGATTGTAGAAAACAAGGGGTCAAAATTGTATAATCCTACTTATAGGTATATTGTACATGTACATGTAAAGAACATTATTCATTTTTTAATATCAAAATTCTGAGGTGTTGATTTTCTTTAGATTACTTTTTGAAATAAATTTCAGTATTTACCGGTACTTATAAAGACCCTTTCACATGCTCTCAACTACAGATGTGGTTTCAATTTAATTTTTGAAAGACACGACTTGAAAGCCTGTTTGACAAGAGTTTGCAATGTAAACCTTGGCAGTAATGCATGAAATTTAATGTTGACAAGTTTTAGGAGAAATCTGTAATAAATGTATACATAATTTTTCAGGGAATGAAAATTATACATGGCTTGGGAATAACTGTATCTAGTACCAGTGTCCTTAACAAGAAAAAACAACTGATTAAACAGCAGCAGAAAAAGATTAAAGAGACTGTAGAACCTTTCATTAGATTTAAAGAAAAAGAGAAACTGGATGTGAAATATCAGACACAAGGTATTGATTTATCTATGGAAAGTGTGAAAACTACTATCAGTCATGTCAGTGATGAGATTTGTGATGAATCAGTCACTACCACTGTTCAAGCTTGTAATTCTCATTCATTGCATTGTGAAACTGAAGACCAAACTGAGCAAGAAGCAACATTCAGGTCCTATGATGAATCACAATTTAACAATAATAATGTCCAAAGAAATGTAGAATGTGAAAAAAATGGGACATCAATTAATGAAATAGTGAAAGGTAGTGAAATACTAGGGGACAATTTAGATGTAACAATAACACCAGCAAAAATGACAGCAGACTGTCAACGAAAGAGTCTACATTGGTTTCTTACAATGGTCAAAGAGAAGAAAATTACATTTCATGACATGCCAAAGGTAACACATGAAAGATGTCAAAGTATTTTAGAATTACCAACAACTAGTTGGATTCCTACTTCTGGTGATATAGAGGATTTCCATGAAAATCTAGTTTTCCATGTGTCACACATATTAGTCAAGTATATAGATTTCTTAAAACCTGTAGCCTACTGCTTACCAGAATATATTGAGCATCCAGATATAGAAAAGACAAAAGAAAGATCTGTCGTTCTGAACTCTGACTTAATAGATGCAAGTGAAAATTGTGCACAAGGAATGATCACAATACTACAAAAAATACATGAACTTGGAGTCCCAAAATTGGAGGTTGGAGAAAATAAAAGGGTTATCGAACGAGTGGTTTTTGGGGGGCGACGTACTCACAAATGAAAGAGCATTTTCAGCTCAAGAAGCAATGCAAACTTCATCAGTAAATAACAAGACTGATTATGACAGTTTATACGGACTTATTCATAGACCAGAGGGGTTACACCGACAAATGAACTTTCTATTGGTATACGCTCAGTTGGCATGGAGTTGCAAATTTGTTTATTTTGTTACAAGTGAGTTTTCTTTTATTTGTGTTATTTTATCAGATATGACAACTTAGCACTTTCAAAAAGGCTTTATTGATAACTGGTTAAAAGAAAAGGAATAAACGAAAGGAAGTGCTCAAGTGTCAAAAACAAAAACTTGTACAGGGCTACATTTCTAGAAAACATATTTGGTTAAAATTTGACAAACAGAATACATTAAAATTACATGTAGTTCTTTTAGTTAAGGTACATGTACATGTAAAATTCAGAGGAACAAGACCCCCTCTCATTGAAGCTTTTTTAGCCACCTAAGGAACTGACTATTTAACTTGGGGGGTATTATTTTTGGCAAAAAAATATTCTGATGCCCAACTTTATGAAAAAAACAATTTTGGACAAGCAAGTAACAAAAAAATATTCTGATGCCTAAATACCTCTTTTGACAGACCGCCTGTCAGGAAAGACCAGTTTTATGGCATTGGTCTCTCAAAATATGTTTCACTGTAAGTTTTTCAGAAATGTGTCCTTGTATCAAATGTTTTGCTGTTGTATTATATTTTGATTTTGTTTTCTGTATGCTGTTGGTTTGCGGCTCTTGTTATCTGCTGATATTGTACATTGTACATTATCTACATTGTAAAACATGCAAATTCTTAAATTAGCAAAGGATGCATATCAGAAGTAATAAGCATGCAGTCATTTCTAAAAAAGGCTTATTTAATTTATATTAGTGATGCAGGCACACCTGATCCTCAAGTTTTTCTTGTATTTGCACAAAATTATTGCACTGTAGAACCTTTGTAGCATAACTTAGAAGGGCCGCCAAAATTTATTTGATGAATGCTTTATAGAGTTATTAATGTCAAATAAATTGTTGGACTCAAAATGTTGTTTGCGAAATTTGTGGTGTTTGAGAAATTGAAATCTGATTGTACATTGTAACACCATCCTTTCTTTTTAAGTGTTGATTCAAAGTTTATGATACATAAATCTACTAATTAAATGCTTGTTTTGAAACTACCCTTTGATTGGCAATAAGCAAAAGTGAGAAAAATGAAAATACATTTTTATATGAAATTTTGGAAAAGAGGAAAAAGGGAAGATGAATCATTTTGTTAACTGCAAAAGCATCACAAATTTAGGTTTGAAATTAAGTATTTATTTACATTACAGATTATTTACCAGCTTTTCTACAATGAGAGCAGTCAAACAGACAAAGGTTCACTTTATCAACTGAGAAATCATATTAACAGAAGAAATGTATCTGGTCCAGATGATGTCAACACCAATTTTAGGTACACAAGTATTGTTTTATTATACCCCTTCCAGCTGTCTTGGCAAAATTAATTGGTTGTATTTTAATGGCAGGTTAAATTGGATTATGACTGATTTAAAAAATAATTCATTGAAGGGGAAAGTTTGTTGGCAATTTTAATATGGGTAACATTATCTACGTAAAAATTTTACCACGAGAGATAGCGTGGAATAAATTTTGCGCAGATGTTACCCATATTAAAATATCAACAAACTTATCCCTTCCATGAATTATTTCATTTCTAGTAGGACAAACACGGCCATTTTGTTATTAATGCCAGCTTGAGACTGCTTTGAAAAAACTTTCAATCTGGGACAATCAATCACATTGACATCACAATTGCAATCTGCACATGTAGGTCATAATAAATTTGGTATTTAAATACCCCTTTCTTTACAAAGCCAAATCAGCATATTATTCACTTTTTAAACATTCATGAGTAATGTCCCTTTATGAAGTACTGAATTATAAAATTTTTGAATCTGTTCAATATCTTGAGTGTACATGTAACTTGACCAAATGAAACCAAATTTGGATATGTGATGTTCTGCTTTGTGGTACTGTTCTCTAATAATTAATTATTTGATATTCATATTTTTCAGATCTCATCATGACTTCATTGATGATGTTACTGATGCATTTATAATAGCAGTGTTCTTGGACATCATGGAAATGGAGAGTTTTGATGTGACACCTTCACATGCACCAGTTTTTTCAATAATGGATGATAAAGCCAAAAAAGACTGGGTTTACTCAGCTTCATACCAAGTAGTGGATCATTTACGACTGTGCGACTTTAGTATTTTAAAGCAGATATGTAGTGATTTGGATGCCTTAAATGCAGATGATGCAAAGATAGATGAAATGAAAAATAATGACAAGTACGAATGCGCTTTGTGCACTAACAAATATTCGAAAAAAGGATGGTTCAAAAAGCATCTAATTAAGAAACACAAATGGAAATTTCATGATATAAAACCACAAACTAAACAGGATAATATTGCAATTCAGTGCTTTCTTCAGATGTCCCTCATTCTTAGAGACACATGCAATGCTTACAGGATGGGAGATGGGGACAGGATTATCAGAAATGCCTACTTTGAGTGGCTCTATGCTGGTGGTATGAACCACACCAAATATAAACTCTGGCTGTGGAGAATGATTGCATATGTAATAGCTATTTTAAACGAAGAGCAGAGTTTTGAATATAAGTGGAATATGACAGTTAATTTGAAGGGGGGCATTCAAAACAATATTCCTAATGATAACTGTGTAGAAATACAGGTGCATAAAATAAAAAGTTAGCTCAATGCACAAGGGGCAAATGAATCTTATCAGTCAGCAAAAACAATTAGCATGACAACGCAGGTGGTGGATGGAATTAAGGAACAATTAATGAAAAGTACAAAAACTGTGAAATCAAGAAGCACAAGGGCTGTTGTGGATAAATCTGTAGATATCAAATCTATGGTGCAGTATTTGCGCAGTAAGGGACCTGTGTCAAAATTGGAATGGGAAAGTTTTAAGGGCAAATCTACCACTTTCAGACACCCTTTAAGTTGTGTTTGTGCTCAAAATCTACATGAATGGATCAAAGATCAAATGAAAATAGCTGAATTGTACTTATGAACTACTAGATAACAAGTTTTTTCAAAATTGAAGAAGTTGTTTTTAGCTCACCTGGCCTAAAAGGCCATGTGAGCTTTTCTCATCACTTGGCGTCCGTCGTCCGTCGTCCGTCTGTCCGTCCGTCGTCCGTCCACAATTACAGAAAAATCTTCTCCTCTGAAACCGCTTAGCCAATTTTGACCAAACTTTGTTGGGATGGTCCTTGGGTGGTCCTCTTTCAAAATTTTGTCCGACGACCTGATCCGTAATCCAACATGGCCGCCAGGCTAAAAATAGAAAAAAGGGGGGATGAAATTTTAAAAATCTTCTCCTCTGAAAGTAT
>JARWCS010350738.1:0-11080 GCA_034783895.1 Geukensia demissa
CTGTCCTCGACTTAACGATTTCTGTCTGCCCTTTTGGTATCTTCGAATTCCTTTTATATAACTAAATATGCAATTGCAAGAATTTCTTTCTCATAATTATGTAGCAATTTCTACAAGTAAATGATGATATAATTTCGTTTTGAAAATTGAGTAATTGAGTATCAAAGGCCAAAAAATTACAATGGGAAATTCCCCACCTAAAACAGTGCCTGTAAAGTAACTGGTTAGGGCAATACTTTTTTTTTTATATTTTATTAGACGAAACACTAGGTTATATCCTTCTTGACAAAAAATATTAAACTACTTCTAACATAAAAATTTCAAAAAAGCCATTCTACGGAGTAAGGTTTACAGATAGTTGTTTAACATGCTAGTCCTTTTTTGAAATTCACTTTAAAATCCTCTTGTCTGAAACTGACATTTTGAACCAAATGTTGGTGTAATGACCGCATTTTCCAATGGCATATTAACTTGAAAATCCTCTTGGCTCAAATTGCCGAGTCAATGAACAATCTTTGGTGGAACGGTTCTTGGATAGCCAAATATTTTGTCCGGCATTCCTTTCTACAATCAACAATAGTTATAAGGATCAATGTTGAGTTCTTTTGAGATCAGCGATACAGACTTGTGGGAGTTCTGGTAATACGTTTTTCTCGAAATTATTTTTAATTACACTTTATTGTCATTTTTTAATTAAAAAATCTTGAATACTCAGATCTAAAAGCTGTTCTAAAATAATTCTTGCAGGAAAACAACTTTATTCCAGGTAGTGTCTTGAATATTGCAAAATTTCCAAGAAACCACAATTGTGTTTAAGCTAAATATGGTATGTATTTGCAAAATTTCCAAGAAACCACAATTGTGTTTAAGCTAAATATGGTATGTATGAAACCAAACCAAGATTTTATAATTTCGTTTATTGATTAAATCGAGAAAAATATTCAATCATATGACATTATTTGTAATTAAGTGCAGTTTATTTTAACATAAATGAATGCATAAATAACAAAACTCCGTTTTAACGTACATTTGTAACAAATAGAAAAATGATTCCCGTCTGGCCCTTTGTTATAATCGAACTTATTGTAATTAAATATATATTAATCAACATTGCTGTTAACAGCATCATTAATATTTTGTATGCCAATTTATGTAATATACGGACAAGTACAATACTGGTCCATATTGAATATAACAATGTACAATGACCTATACAGTGGACTATTTAACGGACGTTGATAGTCAATAAAACCAAATATATAATGATTCCAGAAAAAATGTGATCTGATAAACCTATTTCTCCCATATCGTACCAAATTTAAGTAAAATACATGGACTTTAACTGAAATGTAGTTCTCTTCTTGTGGAATTATTTCTCTATTCATTTGAGTGAGACATTTTTCAAAGTACTAGGCATGACAACGATTAGAATCTAGATTCAGCCTTTACTTTCAGTTGCCGCTTTTAAGCTGATGTTGTGTCTCTAAACACACCGTGTTCAGTGATTATTGACATCACATCTGTCCGAAAAAGCATGGAATAAACGTATTATAGACATCCCTCCGTTTAGGTCTTATTTTGATCTTCATCTCTGTGCGAGGTTTCATGGCTTCACATTTCCCTTTTTTATACTTAAACTTAATTTAAGTATATGGTTATTGTTTCATAGTGTATTCTTATTAAATATCGACACTAATGCAACACAGTATGTGAGATCTTGCATTTTGTTATGAAAACTAAAATAAAATAAATAAAAAGGACACCAATTTGTCTTCAAAATCATCTATTCCTACTAACGTTGAAAGTCCTTGTGTCTAATTATTTAAAGCTTTAGAACACTTTCTTGCAACCGTTAACTCTTCTGCGTTGAATGCACGACTGCTGTCGGTTGATTTCTATTGTTCAAACCTACATGTACGTTTGATTTTCCGAGAAAAAATGTAATATGTATAAAACATATTTCACTGTTTAGGGTCTTTAAATTTAATAATAATTATTGATTTATGGTATATATGATATACTCAATATTTAGCGAGTTGGATAATTCGAAATTGATTAACGCAAATGTACTGAAAATAAATGATTTTATAGGTATGCAGGACTTTAAATTTGTGCATCACTCTCTTATCATGATATAAATGATGTTGTTATTACAAAAAAAAAAAAATGATGACAATAATGGACCTTATTAAATTGAAAGCTGATATCAAATCCCACTGGCTTGTCGGATGAATGTTAATCCAGAAAAGCACTTTAAACTCAGTTAATTTGGCTTTTGAATATTCGTTATTTAGGTATGTAAGATGTAAGATGTGGATCGTGTCGTTCTTGCATACATTCCACTACTCTTTCTATTAACAAATTATTTAGTACCTTTATTTTATGAATTTTCTAATAATAAATAAATATGGGGCGCTCAGAATCTTTCAACCGTGATAAAGTATTTGATAATTTTGAGGTGTGGATCTCATTGAAATATCATAGCCAATATACTTAGTGCTTTACAATTTTTTTATGCGAAATGTATATGATATGCTCAGTATTGAGCGAAGTGGATAATTCGAAATGGATTAACTGAAAATAAATGAATTTTAAAAGCCATTTACAGGTATAAAGGACTTACAATTTGTGCATCATACACTCTCATATCATAATAATAATTTTATTATAATAAAAACAATATTGCAATAATGGACCTTACTAAATTCTGATACCAAATGCTGGCCACTAGCGTGTCGGAAGAAGGTAAATCCAGAAAAGCGCTTTTAGCTCAGTTACCTTGGCTTTTGAATATTTGTTATTAACATATGTGGATCGTGTCTTTCTGGCATACATTCCATACTCTTTCTTTTAATAACTTATTTAGTAACTTTATTTTATGAATTTTCTAATTATAAATCAATATGGGGCGCTCAGAATTTTTTCAAACGTAAAGGGTTCAACTTGTCTATCCAAATGTAGCTGGATAGTTTTCAAATCGTCGGCTTTCAAAAGGCAAAACAAGTGATTAACGGAGGTATTAGCTAGCTATCGTTGCAAACAAATTAAAAGACTCAAATAAAACTTTCGCCTGGTCGATACAGTATATGTTTTAGAAACTTAATTGGTAGTTTTTCACATATTTACAAAGGCTAGACAATAACATGATGCTTTGTTCAGTGATATGCACTTTAATAATTCTCACGATTTCACGATTCGATATTCCGATTAAAGCATGTCTGTATTACTTGAAATTTAAGTTAATGTGATTGGAAATGTTTGAGAGTTTGAATTTTTTATTGTATAGACGGAGTTTCAATCATCTGTTGTTGGTTTGAAGAAATGTTAAATCAAAATTTTAATTATCTGATGATTTTTCTTTTCACTAAATGATATGCCTTACATGTTTTGGACCAGTGTTCTTTGGTTTTACGATATTGATAACGACCATAAAATACATGTACTTTTATTATTTAAAGTTTTGTCTGAAATTCAATGCAAAATTTATTATAAAGTGTTTGATAGTTTTGAGGTGCCAGGTTATGGTGTGGATCTCATTGAAATATAATAGTCAATATACTTATTTCTTTACAAATTAATATTTTCGCGAGAGGTAAGTTTTGTAAAAATAAAAAAAAAACGTGACGCATTAAAAGGAATTCGAAGATACCAAAGGGGCAGACAGAAATCTTTAAGTCAGAAGACAGACAAGACCATGGCCAACAAAATAAGACGAAAGACAAACATAGAACACACAACACTACACTGAAAACTAGAGCTGGAGTATCACGAACCCTACAAAAACCAGGGTGAGTTCAGGTGTTCCGGAAGGGTAAGCAACTCCTGCTCCACTAGTGGCACCCGTCGTGTTACTCAGTATTCAAAGCCGGTTTATAGTCACAATCGATGTTAGTCACAACCGGTATTAACATATAGATATTATCTTATAAAATGAAAGATAAAGAGAAATTATCAAGAAGACAGTAATCCACCATGAAAATTTGAATCTAGAGGTCACAACAAGGACTTCAACAAGGTTGGAATCTCACTCCACGTGACCAGCTCTAGGTCGCCAAAACGATAACAACCGAAAAATTCAATAACATTAACTTGAAAGTCACGAGATTATAAAATCTAAAACACAAGCTAAATCAAATAAGAGAATATCGACACGAGCCAGACTAAATAAAGAAATTGATAAATTAAGAGTAACAAATGAGTAGAATATGCAAGTATCTAACAGAGGGAAACGGAATTAAATTCAACAATGATGATAAATTCAAAATAAAGACTTGTTTTACTTTCTTTCTTTCACTTTTTGTAATCCTATATATGTATTAATCTGCCACTGAAGTAAAAAAGAAAAAAAAACAATACATTTAACAAACGAGAAGTAAATTGAGAAAAGAATGACTGTATACTGTTTACTACAAAAAGGCTGTTATAAATACGTTATAAAATAGCCGACTGTAAGTGGTAGTTACACATATTTGCATTGATAAGCATATATCAGACATCAGTTCTGTCCTGGGAATTCTGATGAGATTGATAGTCAACATTTCAACTTGCCTGATCATTCCATTCCCTTCATGCGAGTTTGTATCATAGGAAAGTTCTATATTTGGACTAACAAATCCCAACCTATTAAAAACTCCCCCTAGAAAAAAATGGAAGATTACTGGATAAGAGAACAGGGAACAGCAACATTGTATGGTTGTAATGACAAAATTGAGGGTATAGGTATTTGATCAAGTCCTTAATGTAGTTCTATGCATGTGGGGAACATCTTCAATTTTGCATCTAAACGCAGACGTAGTCACAGTCATCGACATCAACATCTTCCCCGCTTTTGGATGTGCATCTAAATAACCTTCAGTCATTTATACAGAAACCCCCAGGTTTGCATCACATTCGCACGGAACTATATGCCCTTTCTATTTCTAAACTTCGGTCTTTGAAGTTATCTGTTACAAATCTGTATTCAAGTATGTACAAAAATCTCATAAGTCATCATGAATATTGGCAATCATGGGCTTTCTAAACAAGTTATATGAACCATAAAAACTTTCGTTTCTTAGACGCTTGTTCGTTAGCAAAGGTCTTATTTTTTTTTCGAAAATACGAACTCGCATGAAAAGAATAGAATGATCAGAAACGTTGTTATATTGGTTATTTTTCTCATGGTTGGATTGCAGTCTCTTTGACATTTACGCCATATTTTTTCATATTGACGCATCAATTTTAGCTACATCCTCCATAAAAATAAACGTCAAATATATAACTCCACCATATTTAAAAGATCAATATGTACCCTTCATTTTTAGCATATATACCACACCTATTGCAATTAGATTTTCAACTATAAACACATGTTAAAGAATCTGAGCATCGACGACTTCAAGTCTAATCCCCCGGACTATGCTTGTGCACGTTCACCTACAAATATGATCCTGCCGGCCACGTGATTATTGGCTACCTCAACATTGTAGAAAAAAAATCTGTACGTAATGTGTTTGCCAAAGGGAAAAAGTTTTTTGAGCCGAAACTGGAAGTTCAGTTTTATGATCATTATGGATTCTCTCGAGGATTACGCCAGACAATGAGCGAAACGTGAAGGATAGGACTTCTTCAAAATGGATGAAGACTGTGAGGTCTTTATACAAACACGAATTTACAAGTTGAAACGAACTATGAATACAGAGGCTAAATCTTTAAAAAATCCAAGTATTATGAGATATCTCTCTGAACTACATGACAAATATGTTGTCGTGCCTGCTGGTAAGCCATTGTTTTTTCTTTTTAAAATCAATTCGAAGATACCAAAAGGGTAGACATCAGTCGTAAAATCAGAAGACAGACAAGACCGTGACGAACAAAAAAACGAAAGACAAACATAGTACGCACAACACTACACTGTGAACTAAAGCTAGATTAAGACGAACCCTACAAAAACTAGAGTGAAATTAGGTGATGCGCAACGGGTAGCAACTCATGCTCCACTATTGGCACATGTCGTGTTACTCAGTAGACAAAGTTTTTGGGAAGATATCCATTGTCATTTGTGAAATTGATATTTCGTATCGGTCAAACCATGATGGTGACCGAAAACATTTCCTAAGTGATCTTGCCAGAAGAAACCCTTGCTTCAGTAGCTTTCTTGTCCGCCAAACATTACAAATATGTTGTCAATCAGGAAATCTAGCATTCTGCAAATGTCTTCTTCAGAGTACTTTTAATTAGAATGAGAGTGGTTAATAACAACATAAGGTTTGTCCTGTCCTAGAACCAAATATCTATACCTGCGTTTGTCACATTTTTTAAACAAACAATGGTAAACAAAGCTTTTAATTTTTCAGTTTAATTCACAGAAATATTTGATTTTCCATTTTCTTCACAGAAAAGAAGATGTGGTATGATTGTCCACGAGACAACTACCAAATCATGTAAATTAGAGACATCTACAGATTGCCCAATTGCCTTCCACTAGTTGTAATAAAAAATCATAGTTCAGAAGAAAGAATATGGAGACACGATCCATACCTCACATACATTTATAACATATGAAAAAGCCAAATCTAACAGCATGTTAAGTGCTTTTCTGTGTTTAACTTCATCAGACACGCTAGGTGTCAAAATTAGGATAACACATTCATGAGCCAAAATAAACTATACAGTTCATGGCATAATAATTACTGATAAGCTTATCAAAGATAAAAATGAGGTTTTTTTTTTAAATAAATGACAATATTAAAAAGTTGTAAACTGCCTCTTTCCAAGATGCGTTTCAATACCCGAAACTAGATAAGAGCATACAAAGTGCAAGTCCACGGGAGGTTTTTACGCCCTACACACAGCACAAGAGAAAAACTCTGGTTTTATACATTTCATAGTATTAATATTTTTGCCCATTGACTCCAGCTTTTCTTTTCATAATTTCTTTGAAAACCCTTTAAAATGTTCCCTCATTGTTATAAAAGCAAAGGCCAAGACCAACCAATTACCTCCACCTGACTTGAAAACGGTCACATAAATTGTAAAGAAGTAGGTACGTTAAGGCCCATATTTGGCCCAGATTTAAAATTTTATGACACAACAATAAGTTGGTGTGAAAATACTGTTAAATAACCGTCTTTTGATAATTCATAACTTAAACACAGATTATTTTCATGGTTTGACAAAACAACAAAATATTTGACTATTTCAACAAGAATGTAACATTTATTGAAAATGTTCCTAATTGTTTCAGGTTTTTGTTCAAAATAGATATGTCCGCACAAAAAATCACAAAGATATTTTAACATTTGTACTTGATAGACTTTTAATTGTGCAAAGTTTGGTTGTGATGTTTTTGTGCGATCTATATTAAAATAGACAAAATTGTATCAACTTTTGTATCAAATAAAGTAATTTTTTTAGAATTTCATATTTAAACAAGTTCTATATGCCCTGTGACCTTTGTAGAATCAATTAACAATAAATTCTGTTTGATAGAATAATTCAATGCAAAAAATATAAAATAATAGATATTAATCAATTTTCATTTTTCAGCCAAATTCTTGGGCTACAAATATGCCTTAACGACCCTCGTCCTTTGAACGTCTAAAAATAGACAGCCAAACATTTTAGCCTTTCAATAGGTAAAGAGAAAGCCATCATAATTAATAATACAAACATCTACAGATTCCTTAAAAGGAATTCGAAGATGGGGCAGACAGAAAAAGGTCTTCAATGAAAAACAAAGACCCACATCGTAAGGCCTGCTGTTAAAATCGCAAAATAAAATGTGATGACATTAAAATATAACAATAAAAATTAATTTTACAATGTTTAACAAGTAAACCATAAAAACAACCATCTCTACTGGACACCCACTGTAATACAACTGCCTGGCTTGGAACAGGCAAAAAAGTATAGGGTAGAGGGTTGATATGGGGTATGGTATGGAAAACCTCATATCATATACTTTTTATCATATATTTGAACTTTGTAGGTTGTTATGGGGTATGTCATGGAAAAGAACATATCATGTTTTACCATACATTTGAAACTTCTTTACTAAAAACTTCTCTTTCTCGCAAAATATTTAAGTAATGCCAATGAAATATCTTGGAAAATACCCATGTCAATATCATCATGTGTGTCCGAGATCTCCGTGTGACTTGATTTAGACCCCTATAAAACACTAGATGTGAACCAACATTTTTGGTGGAAGTGTCTGTAGACTTAGACAACCACAATACATTGGATATACAACTTTTTTTTTTTTTTGCTCAAGTTGTATTTACGCATTCCTGTTTTTTCCAATATCAATATGTGTACTACTAAATATGAATGTCAAAATCTGTGTTATAAAATGAAGTTTTTTTTAACTGTGAGCAATGATCAGAATTCCACGCATGTTGAATGACTTGAGAGACCCCCGAGTTAGATTTGAAGTTTTTATCTTCAAATCGCAGTCGTATGCAACAACGTCGGATTCCTCTTCCGCCATGTTTGTTTACATTATACATTGGAATAACGTGATTATCTTTAGGGGTACGATACGGGTGTACTTTCCGGGATGATATGGATATCATCCCTGCGGACGTTATGGGTACTACACTTTCACATGTATCACCTATGCAGAATTCCAATGATTTTATAATAATATGTTACGTGCCAACATTGCAACTATCACTACTTAACCATAAACGTGCAGAAGAATAACCAAAGTCTTACAACGTTTTACGATAATTATCACATACAATTTAAACTAAACTAAAGTTTAGGATTCACAACGGGTAGATTATGACAGTGATTTGCAGAGTGACCATGAGGATGTCATTTCAAAAGATGACTCGGAATCTGAGAATCATAATTGGGAACATATTCGTGCTTTTAAAGAAGTGGAAAATTTTCTACATAGAAGAATGAGATCTCAGATTACAAACAATGTTCAGGTATGTATTGTAATTAAAAATATCCTGACTTAAAGGTTTTAACCTTTGACCTTGAACTAAAAATATACTAATATATTTTGAGGGGTAGTTTCAACATGTGTAAATTTATTCACAACTCAGAATAATATTTTTGATTCTCTATCTGTTAAACGTCTTTTGTCACATTTGAGAGGTCCAATTTAATTGAATTCTTATCAACTATAACATACATCTACTAAGACGTTTCTGAGTCGCCGGCTCGGCATCGACGGTCACCTAAAAATTTAGGTCAAAGGTCATTTTCAAGATTTTGTGGAATATCAAGATTGGAAAAAGCATTTGCTAGAAACTGAAAATGCGGCAAGTGTGGAACCAGAACGATATGTATTACAATTATTTCCGTTATTTGTATTTTCATTAGTTGATGTTAAGTGATTTTTCCAAATTTTAATGACAAAATTTGACGTCAAAATGATGTTAATGTTCCGTTTGAAGTACGCATAAATCATGAAAAAAGAATTTCTACTTACCATAGAACTAAATTTTAGAAAGAAGGTAAACATTTTTCTTAATATTTAATTTATATTATCACCATTTTCACAAATTATACATCTTCACAAATTATACATCAGGTTAAAACTTGAGATCATATTAATTTATCAATAATTTTAGAAAAAAGAGTAAATTTAACTGTCTATATATTTTTAAAAATATAAGACATTAATTGTTTTTTTGGAAGAAAAAGATATTTTCTTAGTTTTTTACGTTTTGTCATTTTGGTGTAAAAAAGTTTAAGTATTTACACATTTGCTTTATACGAAATTACATTAAATTTGATTATAACTTGACGACAGTTCTAAATTTAAACTTACATTGAAACCTCCATAAAATCTTGTTCTGTTTTGACAAGAAAGATCATACTAATTTCAATCTGTTCCTTCTACGGCACCATACATGCGTCCAGAATGAGATATGTATCAGTTTGTGATTTGAATTTTCACTTTTGTTGAAATGCCAAAAGTAGTTGGTGTCTGACAAATCACTACAAAATACAAACAGTGACCTATTTAAGCAAAAATAAATGTTATACTTCCTGAGTTATGTCCGTATTAAGTAGGAATCATGAACTTTTGTTATTGTAAAAGTGACAAATCAATTTATAATCTATTTACTGCAAAAAATGTAGAAACTTGTTTGCAACATAAGCCGCATTCCAGGAATTTCTTTCCACCCCAAAGTTGCAATTTTCATTGAATAACTATGCCGTATATGGAATGGGGGTAGTTGGGTCTCAGGATTCATCCTCCATAACTTATTCCTTTTTCATATTTTTAATGTTAACAAGCATTATATTTGGATGCTTTTAGGTTTACTGGTATAATTTATACCCCACCGTGTAATTTTCCCCCTTTTCCGTTTCAAGGGTTATTTAAACTTTACGGACATTAAATGACATGTACAAATGCATTAAATCATTCAAATTAGGTACTGTTTGAAACATAAATGTTAGGTCACAGGCAAGGTGACATTTTTTTATCACTTTGCGTCCGTCCTCTGTCTATCCGTTTTCCGTCCGTCTGTTATTTTTTCACATTTTAATCTTCATCTCTGAAACCGCTTGGCCAATCTTCTCCTCTGTATCAACTGGACAAAATGAGCTGATATTTGACCGGATGAAAGGTCCTTTATAAAGTTTTCTCAATACGTTTCGATCCGCAAACATACCTGGCTACCATGGGCGATTTTTGTTCCTGATTGGCTGAAATAGGAAAATATCTTCTCATCTGAAACTGCTGGGCCACAGAATTGATATTTGACAGGAAGTATCTATGAGAGGTCCTTTAAAAAATCCCCCATTGTGTCCTGTTATGGCATCAAACATGGCCGCCATGAGCGAGTCTTTGTGATTTGTTGATATAGAAAAAACTTTTCTCTTAAACTAAAGCCAAAATTGACTGATATTTTAAAGGAAGCATTCATGAGAGGTCCTTTGCGAAGTTTGACCCAATTGGTCGTCAAACATGGCCGCCAATGGCGATTCTTGTTTATGATAGGCTGATTTAGAATAAAACTTCTCCTCTCAAAACTGCTTGGCCAACTGAACTTTTATTTGACAGGAAGAATCTGTGAGAGGTCTATTTTAAAGTTTCCATATTTTGTCCTAATTGGTTATCAAACATGGC